>JAEIFV010000912.1:0-123411 GCA_018904265.1 Lordiphosa collinella | reverse complement strand
AAAGTTTTTCTCACTCGAACTAGTTTTTCGACCGATCGTTCCTACGGGAGCTATATGCTATAGTCATCCGATTTCGACCAAACTTTGTAGAATTGTGTAAAAGTATATAAAATAAGTGTATGCCAATGATAAGGACGTTTTCATTAAAAACAAAAAAGTTTTTCTCACTCGAACTAGTTTTTCGACCGATCATTCCTATGGCAGCTATATGCTATAGTCATCCGATTTCGACCAAACTTTGTGGAATTATGTAAAAGTATATAAAATAAGTGTATGCCAATGATAAGGACGTTTTCATTAAAAACAAAAAAGTTTTTCTCACTAGAACTAGTTTTTCGACCGATCGTTCCTATGGCAGCTATATGCTATAGTCATCCGATTTCGACCAAACTTTGTGAAATCATGGGAAAGGATAGTAAACTCAGAAATACGTACTTTGGAGTCGTTTCCATTAAAATCAAAAAAGTTTTTCTCACCAAGACTTGTTTTTCGACCGATCGTTCCTATGACATCCGATCAGACCGGTTCCGACAAATGTGCAGCGTATTTGTACCAAAAGACTTTGTGCAAAGTTTGGTGAGGATAGCTCTAAAACATAGCATAGAAACAGATAGACGGAAAGTTTAGAAAAACTTTTATGTTTTCAATGGAAATGTCCTCAAAACTAGCATGTATTTGTTTTATATGCTCCCACACAATTCTACAAATTTTAGTCAAAATTGTATGACTATAGCATATAGCTCCCATAGGAACGATCGGTCGAAAAACTAGTTCTAGTGAGAAAAACTTTTTTGTTTTTAATGGAAACGTCCATTACGTTGGCATATATTAATTTTATATACTTTTACACAGTTCTACAAAGTTTTGTCATAATCGGATGACTATAGCATATAGCTGCAGTATGAATGGTCGGTCGACAAAGAAGTTCTAGAGAAAAAAACTTTTCTGTTTTAAATGGAATCGCCTTCAAAAACTGTATATATTAGTTTGTTAAGCTTTTCCAAGATTTCACTAAATTTGGTCGAAATCGGACATCTATATAGTATAGCTCCCATAGAAAAGTAAGGTTCGAAAAGTAGTCTTATTTGGAAAAACAAACTGAAAGGGTATACAAAACTTCGGCCGAGACTTTGTGTGGTCGGAGATGCTTCCTTCTATGCGTTACAAACATCCGGACAATTTTACAATACCCTCTGCAATGGTATATATAAAAAGGGAGAAGTTATCTTCTGCTCGGCCGAAGTTTTGTATACCCTTGCAGCCTCTATTGAAAACAAAAAGTTTTTCTAACTAAGACTTCTTTTCGGAACTTACTCTTCTAAGGAGCTATGCTATTTAGATGTCCGATTTCGACCAAACTAAATGGAATCATGGAAAAGCATATCAAACTAACAATTGCGAAATGTGGAGACGATCCCATTTAAAGCAAAAAAGTTTTTCTCACTAGAACTTCTTTTTTGGCCGATCATTTGTAATGCAGCTATATGCTATAGTCATCCGATTTTGACCAAACTTTATAGAATTGTGTCAAGATATATATAATAAGTAAATGCCACTGATAAGGACGTTTCCATTGAAAACAAAAAAGTTTATCTCACTAAAACTTATATTTCCAACCGATTTTTCCTATGGGAGCTATATGCTATAGTCATCCGATTTTGACCAAACTTTGTAGAATTATGTGAAAGCATTAACAATAAGTAAATGCAAAGTTTAAAGACATTTCCATTGAAAACAAAAAGTTTTTCAAAGACTACTTTTCAGTCTCTACTTTTCTATGACAGCTCTACTATAAAGATGTCTGATTTCGACAAAACTTAGTGAAATTATGGGAAAGCATAGCAAACTAAAAACAAAAAAGGTTTTTCTCACTAAAAATAGTTTTTCGACCGATCGTTCCTATGACAGCTATATGCTATAGTCATACGAACCGGCCGGTTCCGAGAAATGTTATAAATCCTTTTTTTATTTCTTCTATATTATATTTGGGGTAATTCTGTATCCGACCACGGATGATCTCCTGGGCTTATAATTAATAGGCGATCATCTAAGGCGACATACTCTCTTCGATATATTCTCATCGTATAATTGTGCAGATAACAGCATGCCGCAGTGATATTTTGCGCACTTTCTGGGCCACTCTGCAAAGTGCTACATATGATCAGCCATCCACTTCATACTAAGAATGCCGAATGCATTCTCAATACAGCGACGAGGTCGACTTAGCCGGTAGTTGAAAATCCTTTCGGCTGTGGATAGGTTTCATTATGGGCTTGTGCAGTGGAGATGCATCATCCGCAACAATATATCCCGCCTACAACGCAAGCACTTCATCGTCACCATCAAAAAATGTTTACAAAGCACAGTTGATTAAACAGTTTAGATGCTTTTGACACACTAAAAAAAAATAGTGCTGGATACAGACCTTTATCCAAAAACAAGTAAAATAATTTTACTTAAACGTTTATTCTCTCATAACTATATATTAAATAGGAATTTGTCCCACTGTACGCATTTTCTGGTCACATGTGGCAGCAGCAGATTGTGGATTACTTCGTTCGCCTCACTGAAAGAGACAACGCATTAAACTGGACACCGCAAGTGTAGGTGAAAGTAAGGGCAGTCAATTATACAATCTTGGTATATGGCAATGAACTTGGCGAGCTGAGTCTCCGATTACAAGTGCGAGACCCTATAAAAACACAAGTGCGTACCCAGAGATTTTGCATTTGAAAAGAGGCAACACCCACGCACAAACCAAGGACTAAACCGGCACAAATAGGCGGACAGGAGCAGCAACATGAAGCCACCAATCGCTGGCCAACATGGCAACGGTTCATTAATACTCAATGCGTTAATGTGTCTAATGCTCTCCTTAACAATGGGCTGGCCGGTCAACACGCAGCAGTTGCCACCGCTGCAGTTGCCAATGGTTTTTCCCTCGGAACCTGCCAAAAGCAATTACCAAGAACAGACTGGATTAGCGGGATATACACGAAATTATTATGGAGCTAGCGGCGATGACTTGGCAAGTATAGCATATGGAAATTATGCACACAAAATGCAAGCCCCAGCTGGGTATGGCAGCACAGCGAATGGGTTTGTGCCCTACTACAACAGTCGATTGCAGTCGGAGGCGGAAGTGGATGTGAGAGAAGAGCCACCCTATCAACAAAATAAGCAGCAGGAGCAGCTCCAGCCTCAGCAGGGTAAACTCGATTATGTCATTAATACGGGAAATTACGAAGAGGCACCTGCCAGCTACTACAACTATGCCTATCAGCCAAATTATAGAGACGACAGGGAAAGGGAGTTGCTGGATTTGCAGTCACGTCAGGCTCAAGCGGAGGAGGACCGCGTTACGGGAGTCTATGCTCGACTCAAACCACGTCAAGCTTCATTACCACCCTTCAAACGCAAACCCTCCTCCCATCCAAAGCAAGATCTAGATCAGCAATTGCTGGACTCCCAATCCCAGATACGTATAGCCCATCACAATGACCTGCCTGCTATTACCACCAGTGTACGTCACACACCGGACAGTAGCAAAGCCGTGGCCGGTCTGCCCTTGGCCAAGCATATTGAAATAACCAAACAAGTACCTATTACATACTACCAAAAGCAACATGTCCCTTTTAAGCAGACGATTCAGTTGCAAATACCACGCACTATGATCACCACCATTCCCAAGCCCACGCCCATTAAAGTACCCGTACTCAAAACGATGGCTGTGCCCCAGTTTCAGGAGGTTAAGATACCCATCGAGAAGATCAAACCCGTGCCCGTGGAAAGACCCATACCGTTTGTGGTCGAGCGACGTGTGCCCTATCGAGTGGAGAAGCCGGTGGCCACGCCCATTTACTATCCATATCCCATTAAAGTGCCCGTGGTGCGTACGGTGGTGCACCATCAGCGACCGACCCACTACGCTCCAGGTGGTTGGAGCAATCTTGGGAATCAGCTGGGGTGAACATACACTTAAATGCGTACAATGTTTAAGTCCTAAATAATAAATTGTTAATGTTGTTGTTTCGAAATTCGTCCAGACTCGAGTAATCGCAATTAGTGCGCCAGGGTAAGTCGAAAACTTGCAGAAAACAAGACATTGAAGTTAAAGTCAGACGGCAACTCAAGAAACGGCAAATGAAGAACAGTAGCCAAGAAAACTTTTTAATTGAGCTAAAATCCAACAAATGCGGCTAATAAATATGTATTGGAGTGCAGGGCAGGGCAACAAAAGTGCAAGAAAAAGCAGCGGCTAATTGCCAAATGTAACTTCAACGGCAACAATGACGCACCAAATAAACGCGACGTTCAACTTTGGAGAGGCGTTAACGAAACAGCAACAAAATTAGCCGAAAAGTAAAGTTCCTAGGGTCGAGGTTGCAGTTGCTGGTGCTGCCGTTCCGAGAAAGTGCTGCAAGTTATTGCTGAGCTAATGAAATTAACTCTAATTGACGTGGGAGCCATTGTACTTGCAGTGCATTCTTCGTTTTCTCGTTTGCTCCATCCATTTCGGCACTTTTGGCATTTATGTCTTGGGCAAACCCGCAAAAAAATATGCTACAATTTATGTGATGTGAGTGTTTAGGGTGTGTGAGACCGTTCAAAATATAAGTGCACCACAGGTAACTTTGTAATGCACAAACCAACAAAATTACGCACCTTTTGGGGAAAATGTCGATGCATTTATTTGTCCGAACGGAAGCTTTTGTTGGTAGCAATGCTTACAATTTGCTTGCTTCCTTGCTGGTAAAAATTAGATATTACCTGGTTACCCAATGTCCGGCGCTCTGAATGCAGACTCATGCTGCGGTCAAATTTAAATCTCATCGTAAGACAAAAAACTGATTCCAACACTTGCTGAAACAAAATGGACGCATTCAGCAGATAAGTTGGCCTCACAATCGATAAACGGTCTCACCAATCATAATTGTCATGATCTCATGATTTATCAGTCGCAATCGGCCATCACTGTATTCAGCAGGTAAAATCGGCATTCATAAATCAGTAATCGTAAATCGGATTTATCTGCTGAATACGCCCAATGTTTATGAAAAAACGAATTCTTTACAGAGCAACGAATAAAAAATCGAGAGAGTACAGTTAGAGGCCTTATTGTTTACTGATCTGAATGATGACAAATTTGTTAAACGGTTCAGGTTGACAGAGTCAACATGAAAATAATCTTGCTGGCATCAAGGCTCTCCTAAAACTAACAGTTAAAACCTTAGCTTCAGTTGCGATTATGGCTAGCATTGGTAACAGGAAATTTGCATTGTTCTCAGAGTCAGCGTTCCTTTGGTAAACCGTGCAGTTCAACAAGTGTCCCATACCATACAGACGCTAACTGATTAATTGACTAAAAATATTTTAGAGGTCATGTAAATAAATTTAAAGCTTACATATCATAAATGAAAACACCATCGAAATCAACCTTATTTTCCAATCCTATGGCTGAAATTTGGATTTTGCCACCAATTCTTTTGGGAGATTGATCTGACTCCAGCTGTGCTGGCAATGCTGCCACTAGTGCTCAACAATGTCCACCAGCAAAACGGGAAAAGTTTTTTCCAAGCAATTTCAATAAACTTTTTCTCGAAAAATAAGACCAGCAACAACCAAAAGCTTTAAAAACAAGACCCTGTGAAGTGCTGCCCATCACCGTTGCGACCGGTGCTGCCCATATTTGTTTGTTTCCTTATAACTCGATTATCATTGATCCGATCTTAACCATTCCTTTCGCGGATCGATAAATAATCCTCATTACTAATATGTCCAAAAGGTACAAACCTTCTATCTATAAAACTGTGGGAGAAAGACGGACACGGCTATATCGACTCGGTTGTTGATGCTTCCTTCAGCCTGTTACATACTTTTGCACAAACTTAATATACTCTGAGTACCTTTGGTACAGAGTATAAAAAGAGTGCGCGTCGTGGAACACCCGGTGCAAGCAAATCTCTTTACGAAGGATAATCTGATTTGAATTTACAATAATTGCAACAAACACATCTATTTACCGTCTCCACGTCCCTCCCCCACACAACTCACCTCACAACCCTGTGACGCACTAGAATTAATTCCTATGGGAACTGCGCCAGTGAGTTAAGCAGGATATGCACACATGAATTTGTTCGGTTCGATGAAATGCTTTTGGCAGAATAGGGAGTCGAGTTTGTGGCAGGGTCAAAGACGGTCGTGCGCGGTGATACTTACTTGGCTACGGTAACAAGTCATCATTTGGCATTTAGAATGGTTTAGAAAAAGATGGTTATTTAAATACCAATTCTGAAGCTCTTTTAGGTCTAGCTGTAGGTGAGTATGCAAGAACCACTTGACTTGACGGAGGTCGTTTACAAAAAGTACGAAAAGCAACGGGCATAGATACATGAGGCATACGGATCTGTTCCGGGTTTCGACTCGATTTTCGTGTAAACGTTAATGTTTTGCGTTTCAGTTTTATTAATTTTTATGTAAGTAACAAAACAATCTGCGGTTACTAGATCTCGTCGTAATTTTCTCTCGAATTGAATTCACTTGGCATTGAGCAATCAAATTGAGTTGCTCAAACGAATTCGAGTTTTTTATTACCAGATCTAGTAACCGTAGGCATATTTTCAATTTTTATACAACGATATTCAAATGGATGCAAAATGTTAACGTTTACACGAAAATCGACTCAAAACCCGGAACAGGGCCCACAGTTTCACTTGCCTTGACAGATATTCCCAGAGCACTTGTTTCTGGATTTCTCCTTACATCTCTCATAGTTTCTAAGCGGAATACAACGCATTCGTTTTTCAATATGCTGGACAGGTATTTGGACCAGGACTTAACCTTCCCTGTGGCTCTGCTAGACTTAAGCGTAGTTCTCAGTCTTCGTCTTCTAGTATGATTGCCAGATCGTTACCTGAAGTATATTCGGCACAGTTTCACTTGCCTTGGTAGACATTTCTAGAGTACCTAGACCAGGTTTTCACAATGACTTCGTCTTCCAATATGCGGGCCAGGTAGTCACCTGCAGTATATGTGGTATAGTTTCACTTGCCCTGGTATATATTCACAAAGCGTATGATCCAGGATTTCGTCTACCCGTGACTCTGACAAATTGCACGTTTCACAAGTCATGTAAATGGACCCCGGACTAGGACTTCGCCTTTCGGGGACTTCAAAGCTCATATTCTTTTCGAGAACCCTTGTGGAGCTTCCTTTCTATAGTCGTAGTAACATTTCGGGTCAGTCTAGCCAACTTTTGCTTGATCTCTCATCTCTATGCCCCTATGTCCCACTTTAATAAACTAAGTTTTTAGTGATACTGGCTAGCCTGAGACCGACCACAGCTTCCTTACAACCCCCTCACAACCTCACTCACAGCCCTCCTTACCAAACTCCTCACAAACACCCTCACAGACCCCCTCACAACCACCCTTACAACACCCCTCACAACCACCTTCACAAACCCCCTAGCAACTCCCTCAAAACCCCCACTAACTTTGCAAAGACAAAAGCGTAGCCAAAGACATCTGCCACAAAGACAAAACTTTTCTCGAAAAATAGATTCTCTCTAAAAAACTAACAAAACAAAGCTGATTCGTCCGATATGTTGGAGGGTCTCTGGTCATACTGCAACTGCGATAGGAATTTATCGATATCGGATGTTACTTGTTGAGAAAACCGAATGATTTAGACTGGATTTACACGGTGAAGCAAACTTCAAGAAGTTTTTGAAAAAGTTTTCGTTTGTTAGAAGGAGGTGTAATGGTTTCGCTTGCCCCTCTACACCTCTTTCCTATCTTTATTTCAGGTCATTTTGATCAATGGAAAATTTCTGCCATTAATTTGCTATTTATTTTAAGTGTGTGGAAAACAACTAAACTGGTACACTGAACCAAAAAATTGATCCATTCGGGATCAACTCTATCCGAAACACGATTAATAATGGGTTGTTTTCGAAATGGCGTAAATTGAACTCGTCCGGGATCAACACTTTGAGCCTAAAAAGACCACCACCCTCTCTCCTTTTGTTGTCATAAATTTAAAATTTTTTTTTAAATTTATATTTTTGCATATCCTGACTTGGGACTCGAACTCGGGACCTCGAATGACGCACTCACTGACAGCGCCGCTCAGCCAACTCTACCACACCAGCGATGCTTTCATCGTCAAACTGCCATTGTTAATTGACAATCCCGATTCGGATCGATCTCAAGCCTGCTCGTACTTAAAATTTTAACCCCGTTGTCGGAATCAAGTCATTCTTTTTAGGCTTAAAATTTTCCCGGTTTTTTTTTCGGTGTATGCCCTAATTATCCTTAAATGTGCAAAATCACAATGACTTCGTACAACTTTGAATTTAATCAATTTTTCAAAAAATAGCGGAAAACCGTCTTCGAGCTGTTTGTTTTATTAGCTATCCTAGAAAGGCCATTGATTGAGCGGTATTTATAAGCCAGCGATAACCCCTTGTACCTACTTAGTTGCATTTTAAGCTGAGGGGAGGAGATAGATAGAGCAACGGACGAAGGAACAGTCAAAATAACAAAATCAGCCACATTTGTCTCATATTGATCTCTTGAAAATTCTTTGGCAAAATGAATCTGCTGCTCGTGTACCAACAATAAAGAGCTAAACTATTTCAAATTAGAAACCGATTATTAATTAATTCTTATATTCTATTTACCTATATAAACATTACCTGTCGTTTGCTTTGTTTTCCACCCACCAATTGTAAAATGGCTTGACACAGCCCAAAAGGGCCAAAGCCGAGCCTCTCTCAATCTCTTGGCTTGTGCGCTTCTAATTTTCGCACAAGAGAAAGGGACCTACAGTTTAACGCCGAATCCGAGCGGCAGTTTGAGAAGCTTTCCATGGCTAATTACTACAAAGCTGGCGCCAACAGCAGAGAGGGGTGACCGGGTGTAAAGTTTATTCAAAGAAAAAACTTTTTCATTAGATCTTCCGAGGCGGGATCGAACCCACGACCTCTTGCACAGCGGTCGCGCACACTAGCCGCTGAGCCACCCGGCCACTCACCAATTGCCTCCATCTATTCGCACAGAGATAAACTACAAATTCCCGGCACTCTTTTCGTAATAAACAAAATTAAGTTCTACAGGCATCTCAATTCAACAACTCCACAGCTCAACTGGGGGTCTCAAATACCCAAAAAAAAATTATTATTTGTCCAAACTGGAGAGTGTCTAAATGAAACAACAACATCCCCCTTTGCATTCCCCATCTCTCATCCGCGGAACCGAATAGGGTTTTCCATTTGGAAAGAACACCGAACGAATTAACTAAAAACCCTCCGTTCTGTCAACAGTTGAGAAGTATTTAAAGTTTACTAAGCTTTAATCGCATTACTAATCCAATCTGATATGTGCTTACACGTAGAATGTTAGTTTTTGCCCGGAACTGAATTAAACCACAAAATGTCGGCCTGTCGACTAACAATCAAATTAAATAATCATGCATTCGAATCAATGGCCATCCGTGATTGCATAAACTAATTCGCCCAGAATGGAGGTGCGCGGTAAATGCGCATAAATTCATAATAATTGCAGGACCCGCAGAAACCACTTCGTTAAGAATTTCGCAACTCGTGTGACAACCCCAACGGGGGCAACAGCACGAAAGCAAATGTTGAAGCCGCAAAATGCAATGAACATGCGTCCGGTTGAACTGCTAACCGCGACTCTGTTGATGAGGCTGGCTGGAGTGTAAATGGGGGTGGGGGAGAGGGTAGCCCCCAGTGAAATGTACTCAATTAAGGTCAGACCAGTTCTCCCTGGCTTAAACTTTCACTTTAAATAATCCACACTTCAAACTGAGTAGACTGCAGGGCCAGCATCGGAACGAAATGCCTGTACATTTGCGGTTGTCTGCTATTGTTTACAATTAATTTGTCACGCATTCGCCGCGTGTGATAACACTTTCCCTTTTCCCGATTCACCGCTGAGACCATTAAGGTTTAAAATTTTGTGAAACGACTTTAAATTAAAAATTAATCAGCACTTTCAACACAAAACTTTGATAACTGAGAGGTCAACTCTTTGCAAAATGACAACCAACAGTTGCGCACCCCTTTTCGTGGTAGACGCCATTTTGGCTTTCTCGAAATTTATGTGCCACATAAACATTTTTCAGACTCAGGTGGCACAATGTTTGGCAGCTGTTTGCGCCTTTCTTGATTATTTTAATTGGCGCTGGCTAAAAGCATTTGTAGCCTTTGTCAGGCGTTGAATTTAACAGCGGTCTACGGTGCGTATGAGTGATATTTCATGTTGGCTCGTAAAGTCTTATCTTTTATGATTACCATAAACTATTTACACCAAACTTTAATAAGAATCTGTGTGCAGTGGAAGTAAAAGGATTTACTACGGAATTCCACAAAGTCTTAGTAGAGTGACAACTTTTAGTCGCTGCCGCAAAAGTTTACCAGCACCAACAACAACCATTAAGTTCCGGTTTATGCCAAGGTATCAATATTTTACAGCCTGGTCATTTAAGAGTTGAATTTTGCACAAACAGCAGCTGCTTGATGAGTCGCAAATGAAGAAATGAAAGGCCAGAAATGACATACGAGATGAGTGCATGTCCACCAGAGTGTCCAAATGCTCATCATAACTGTCTCTAATTGACAGAATCTCAGATAACACTCTGTCAGAAGATGGAGCTGCTGCTGCATACATATTTTGATTGACGCCTGGCTATGATTACCTTTACCTTTTTGCCTAGTCAAAATCTCATCTCGATGTCAAAAAAAAACTCTGGCAACTGCAGTTGACAGTACTCGGTATGAGAAATGAAAGTAAATGAGAAACAAAGAGCTACAGATTCACCTCCAGCTCGGTCTCATATTTCACATTGCCTTGAAGTGGCAAGTTGGCTCGAGCCCAGATAAAGCACATAATGAGCAAAAATGTTTAAAATCAACAACAACAGAACTTTTTGGAACACATAAACAATTGTGCCGGTGGGGGGGGAGGAATTGCCGAGCCGTTGACATGCTGACAGCACATTATTTACCACCAGCCAGAGCGGCAATTATGAACACAGGCAATATTGCAGCGCAGTGAGCTGAACTCTGGCAAAGTGTATAAATTCTGCTCATATATCCGTTTTTAATAAATTAGTTTGCAATTTGCCACGCCTGACTGGGTCGACTCGGAACAAGAAGAGTCAGCCCATTCACCTTCTGAGCTGCACGCAGACACACGTCTCGAGTGCCATAAAAGCCATCTGTACACAAGACTGCAACGGCAAGTAGGTACATATGCAGTACATACACTTCGAGTACGAGTAGTTTGTATCATATAACTTCGATGCACTTCCGTTGCGCAACGCCCCCTACAGTCGTTTAGGTGAAACAAATGTCTGCGTCTGCCGTGCACAGAAAACGAAGCAAGGGAAGTGAATCGCACGCAGGAATTTTTCTGGGATACGGTACCGAAGGCAATTTGCAAAAACTTACAGGTCTTTCAGTTAGTTATAATCTAAAAACCAAGAAAAAAATAAGATACAATATCTTCTAGTGCAACACGAAACTGATTATGCATCTCCTTATAAGTTTCAGACTACTCTAGTCCGTACAAGGTTAGCCAATTAAAAATTGCATATTGTACTAATGCTTCAAATACATGGGGTAGGGATGTAGGATATTTCAAAAATATCTATATCGATATTTTTAGCGATATTGATTTTATTTCGATATAAATTTTTTAGGGTAAAAAATATCGATAATATCGATATTTTCTATATTTTTACAAAATGTGTCTATTTGACTATGTGTATAAGCAGGTCTATTGGCCAGGTGGCTTAGCGGCTAGTGTGCGCGACTACTGTGCAAGAAGTTGTGGGTTCGATCCCACCTCGGAACATCTAATGAAAAGTTGTTTCTTTGAATAAACGTACACACAAGGTCACCCCTCTCTGCTGTTGGCGCCGGCTTTGTACCTGGTGGCTAATGGAGAAGGGCCTGACCGATGGCTGTCCCACAACTGGCTGACAGATAGCAGACACTTCATGTGTGAGCTTTAGGTGATTCTGTTCTGATCGGCCAGGCCTATAGTTACCCTTTGGTGACCGCCGGATGGTTAACAATATTTGTATAAGCGTCCGTAAGTACTGTGCCGATCCGGTCACCTGGCGGCTTGCTTTCGGCAGAGACTAGCACAAAAAAACTACTGGGTACAGACGTACGGACAAACAGACGGATGGGTAGACGGACATGGCGATATTGACTCAGCTGTTGATACTGGTCGAGGATATTGACACTTTATGATGTCGGAGAATCTTCCTTTTGCCTATTACACAAATTTGCACGACTATAGTATACCCTTTTTAATATACAAGTAACGCGTATATAAATTGACTTTAAAAATTGTTCGATTTTAAAACGGATTTCCGACCAAATTGGTGCCCTTCAAATCGCCAAACTTTTGCGAATGCGAAAATGAATTTATTCTCTTGTGTATGACTTTTATTCATATTAAAGCTTTCCAGAAACCTCTAGAAATTTTCGTATAAACGATTGGATTTTGAACTAAACTGTCAGGACTTTATCTGTAAAGTGTCAAGAATAATGTCGCCTACTAGATTATAGGAAAGGAAAACTGTACGTTTGAAATGTACTTAGTGCTTTTTTTTCGACGTGATTACTTTTATTGGTAAAGTATCCTTTAGTAACTAGCCTTCCGCTACCCTTTTTTGGCCGCTTATGCTAGTGTGATATTGGGTTTTAACAGTACTTGGCAGTGTCCATTTGGGCTTACCGATAATGTATAAGTGTTTTAATGTAGGTATTTAGTGAGAAAGTGTGAGAATTTGGAGTCGCGTGGTTCAGGTTCTTAGGTAAGACTCTCTTTAACCTTCTTCTTTGACGTACACCTTGGATTCTCCGTCTTAAAAGTTTTAGCCAGTTGTTGGGGTGGTGAGATAGCTTGTCAAGGTAATGGCGGCCTGTTGTTGATAACATCTCCAACCATGGGAACTCCAAGGTCCTTTTCAATATCCTGTTCTCAGGTACCATTCAGCTCCGTAATGCGTCTAAGGATTTTCGCTCTCACTCAGGTGAGACTTCGCCGCGATTCTATAAATTTGTAGGTCATATCTCCATACGGGCCAGAATAGCCTGAGATTAGGGACTTTGTTCCTGAGTGACAGCTTGTTGTTGGAGTTCAGGAGCCACCCCATGCGCCGTGCTTTGGCAGTCACTGCCTGAGCTGTTGTCGTGACATGTTGTCCAAAGGTCAGTCTTCTGTCCAGTGTCACCCCAAGGTATTTATGGGCTGCTTTATGCTCCATAAGCTGACCGTGCAAGAATACTCCCGGGCAGTTGTCACGACGGGTGGAATAAGTCACCGTAGCACACTTTTCCGTGTTTATGGCAATATTCCACCTAACGGCCCAATTGCTAAACCTATTCAAGTATTCTTAAAGGGCATCTGTGGCTGAGTATATGCATTTGTTGCGGGCAAGTATGGCCGTGTCGTCAGCAAATGTTGCAACTAGAAGATCTTCGGGGTTTTCAAGCGGAACGCTACAGGCTCTGGGCATATCGTGAGTGAATAGGGAGTATAGCGTTGGACCCAATACGTTACCCTGCGGTACAAAAGCTTTGTCCGTCAGGAAGCTCTTGATTAGAAGGTACAGTTGGGGCGGAAAAAGTTTCTTGATTTTCGAGAGCAGACCTGCGTGCCACACTCTATCGAAGACCTGCTGCATGTCAAGGTAAGCTGCCACTACGTACTCTTTCCCGTCATACCCTTCAAGGATGTAGTTGACCACTCGATGTAATTGTTCAGGAGTTCCATGGCTCAGTGGGAAGCCAAATTGTAAATCGGGTATGGCTTTTCGAATAGATCGAATATCAAGCATTCTTCGAAGGATACAGCGCTCGAAGATCTTCCAAGGGTGGATAGTAGGCTAGTCGGCCGGTAGGAATCAAGGCAGGATGGTGGTTTGCCATTCTTGTGAAAGAGTACAATTCTGGCTTTCTTCCAGGGTGATGAAAAATGGCTTAGTCTCAGAGCCGCGTTTAAGATGAGCACCAAGAACAATATGGCTTTGTCTGGCAGGAGCTTCATTGTCCTGTTGTCAATGTTGTCAATGCCTGGTGTCTTACGTACTCAGTTGTTTTGTTAATCGTTAACGGTTTATTAAATTAGGTTAGTTACTTAAGTAGTTTTCGGTTTGTAAAGTGGTGGAAGGGTATATGGTTATGTAGTTGCCTAGCCGGTAAATTAATGCCTCAATCAGGTTGTGTGATGTCAGATTGTTGCCTAGGTTTTTGGTCTATATCCTCCGATTAGCCAAGTCACCTGGGTAGATCCTTTGGAGCCTGCGTCTTGCCCTGATTCCGTTAATCCTACGCGTGCGGAGTAGGCGCCAGGCGAGGTTGATAGGGTGGGCGGCGACCTTATCCAGGTACCTCGCTGCCTGGTTGTTGATGGTATCTCCTACCTTCGGTACGCCACATTCTCGCTCGATCTCCCGAGTTCGGATGAACCAGTCGGCTCCAGTGATCTTCCTCAGGATTTTGACCTGGAAGACCCTAATTTTGTTCAGGTGCCTGCGTACCTCCAAATCGGTGCCAGGATCTCTTAGTAAATGAGGACTTTGTTTCGAATGGAGAGTTTGTTGTTGGATTTGAGCAACCAACTCATCCTCTTCGCCTTGCTGTAGAGCTTGCGGAATGCTGCTTGAACGTAAGCCTCTTGTCCAGCGATACTCCCAGGTATCTATGGGCCGATTTGTGTGGGAGGAGCTCACCATGGAGGAAAAAGCCTGGGCTGCTGTCTTTCCTTAACGTAACTTGCGTAACGTAAACACACTTTTCTGGGTTGATGGAAATGTTCCATCGACAGGCCCAGTTCTCAAACCTTTTAAGGTACTCCTGCAGCGCCTCTGTTGCCGAGTAGATACACACTGTCACGAGACAAAATTGCCGTGTCGACGGCAAAGGTTGCGATTAGGAGGTACTGTGGCTCCTCAATCGGGATGTCCAAAGCAGTTGGCATGTCTGCAGTAAACAGGCTGTATAGAGTTGGCCCCAGAACGCTGCCTTGAGGTACTCCGAATCCTCTTCTTCTGGGATGCAAGGCCATCCAGGACAACTTTTATTGTCCTGTCAGATAGGAAGGATCTGACCATCAAGAAGAGCTGAGGATTGAGCGTTCCCTTCAGCTTCAGCCGTATAAGTTCTTGTTTTAAGGCGCTGACCGCAATTGTTACTCTAACAAACAGTGAGGCACAACTTCGGCAAGCATTCGTCTTAAAAGTGTTCGGCCCCAGGGTCTATGCCTGGAAAACTTTTGTTTAAACCAGCGATGTTCAAGAAGAGCGAGGTCAAAAAGTGAGAGTGTATTGGTGTCCGAAATTAAAGCGACACAGCCTAGCTTTGAATTGCCCTCATCAACGGCTGGGCAGCGAATGCAGGCAAAGAGAGCGCTGCTTACGCTCGAGTGAGTGTAAATAGCCGAGTGCGCTCGGCCCCTGGGTGCTATGGATGAACATCGCTGGCTTAAGCTATATCATGTATTACCAACTTTAAGGTTGTAAGGTTGTATCTGTCTTAGAATCCGAAAAAGATTGCTCATGGCAACCGTTGCTACTATGGGATCAGTTAAGAATTGGTAGAATGTAAAATGGCTTGACACAGCCCAAAAGGGCCAAAGCCGAGCTCCTCTCAATCTCTAAGCTTGTGCGTTTCTAATTTTCGCACAATAGAAAGGGATCTACAGTTTAACGCCGATTTCGCACGGCAGTTTGAGAAGCTTTTGCATGGCTTATTACTACAAAGCTGGCACCAACAGCAGTGAGGCTAACCGGGTGTGTAGAAAACGACACACATGTGTGATTTTGTTGTTACCTTACCCAATTTCAATGTGCTTTTCTTTGTGAGTATTGGTGAGTGCTCTGCCCTATGCTTTTTTTGGGCATGCCTGATTTAGAAGAAGAGAAATAAAAGAATTTTAAAGGATGCGGTGAATATAGGCGTTTTCGAGAGATTTATGAAACATTTAAAGTTGGCGATGAATTTCGATTCCATTCAAATGTGAAAGAGTCAAGAAACTAATACCACAACTTGGCCACTTCAGCGCCTTCTGCTCTCAAAGCCGAGGACTCAGCCAAAGTATACGCCATTTTAGCATAATGTAGACATAATCGAGTCACACGGGACTTGGAAATTTTGCACGTGCCATGGCTGTCTCCTATTGTCTGTCTGTCTGACTGGGCCCCGTAAAAAGAATGCATAAGACATTTACCGAAAATCCACACCAAAATATGGCGACAATATGTGTGCCCATAAGCAGCCATCAAGACTCCATCTCCATCGCTCGCTGAGTGGCTTGCTTACGTGGCAGTGACATTCGGGGGGATAAGAGTATCATTGCTTCTAGAGGAAGAGAGTCCTAATAATAATAAAACCTGGCAGCCTTTGTGGCTACAATAAAAGTTGGCCCTTGCCCTTTTACTCCCCTCACCTATTAAATGGAACAGAAACAAATCAATAAAATAAAAAAAACAAAACATATTCAAGCGTAGAGATGTGCCTCATAAACACTTCAAAAATCATTTTGCACAACTTTGTGCAAAAATATTTATATAAATAGCTAAACGGAAATGAATGGAACTTTTCGGGCAATATATGTGGCGTCTGCAATTTGGAAAGCAAGCTGAAAACTTTCATTATGCAAAAGTTTTTTAATAAAAGTGCAAACATAGTGGCTGCTCCACGCACCGCACCGCTCCACACACGATTGTTTGTGCTTGTGTCTGTGTGTGTGTGCTCGTAATTTTGTTTAGTGTGTGCATTTTGCAGCCTTAATTTATATTAATTAATTTCATTTTCCACAAACGGATACAATGCGAAAAAACTAATAACAAATCATTATTTTTTTGACTCTCTGGCAAAGAGTAAACTTTTGCGTTGTGAACTTAATTAAATATTATTTTTGCGTCAACAAACTTGAATAATAGAGCGTGCAAAACAAATGCAATAATCAGAATATTTAAACTTTAAAGTATTTCATTTAACATAAACAAAGTTGCTTCAAAACAAGATATAACCAAAGCTCCAACTTACGCAGTCAAGTGAGCTGGCAGCCATATTACGTATACGCACGCCTGCACATGGCGACTGGGCAAATATTTTGCATGCAAAATAAAGTGCTTCAAAAGTCACTTAAAGAGTGCAGCTGGCTGGAGCGAAGGCATAAAGAGCGTAAAAAATGTTAAATGATAAATAAAATTTACAACCGCAACAACAACTGCAAAGCCAAAGCCAGCAGCGAAGCCGAGGAGACGTGGCGCAAGCCACATATGTGGCAAGCGAAGAAGTTTCTGCCGCTGTCTCGCTCTCTCTCGACATAATAAAATGCAATTTAGACATCAAAAATCTACAGTGAATGGAGCCAGCGAATCGAGGGACGCGACAGACTTGTGACTGACAAGCGCCAGGCAGCCAAAGGACCAACTGCGAGACCTATGACAAACAGTCAAGTGACACAGGACGAAGGACATAGCCAGGCAAATGCCAAAGTCTGCGTGCCAGTTGTGTTTTCTCTTCAAACAAAAAGAAGGAAAAAAGTACGCGCGCCGTGCATGCGAGCTGAGCAATTGAGTTGAATGAAGAAGAATCATTTATGTGTATGTGCGTGTGTGTCTATATGAATGTGTGCGGGGTTGACTCTGTTTGAGCAGCAAATAAATTACACTAATTCAATGACATTTTAAGTGCATTTAAATAAGCCAAGTCAAAGCAAGTCGCCTGCCCAAATTGTATTTAAAATCAAAGTGAAATGTTTCATTTTGAATGATCTTTTGGTAAGAAAACAGTAAAAAACCACCGTTCGTTCCATCAACAGCCATATTATAGTAGTCAGGTGCGGGGATCTAGGATTCGACTTTTGGGGGTCTAAGCATTCTCAGAGAAATTTTTTAGAACGGAAAATTTTTATATATTTTTGCAATTTGCACAGAGAAAAAATACAGAATTTCAAGCTTGGATAAAGAGTGTTCGATGTCAAAAGTACGGTTAGAATGAAAGTTCTTCATCCAAAAGCGAAAATCTTAAGCCTAGAATTACCTTTTGAACCCGACATTTTTTGATTCATAGTTTTTCAACTCTATTTTATTTAACTTTGTTTGCTTTCTATCTTCAAAAACTTATCCTCGCCTAAAAAAACCCGGAATGAGAGCGTTTTATATATCTATTATAAGAACAGAATTCCTAAAAAATCAATTAATTTTTTCAAGTGCGTTCGCATTTAAATAATTTCTTAGTGAATTAGAATTCATGTCTTTAAATTTTTATGTGATCACTTATAGAAAAATTGGTATGGTATAGCATTGCCGTAAAATCTCATATATACAGCAATCCTCGACTGCCCAGTCAAATGCTGCAATACTCTTTCAGTTAAGATTTTGATTTCTTTCTGAAAGTTTCCCAATGTTAACCCGTAGAGTCTTTGCTCAGGTATACCCTGTAGTTCAGCTGGTGTCAAGGCACTACCAGGCCTAACGACCTGATGCATCACTGAGCGTCAGTCTCGTCGTTAACGACGGGAATGCATCACAGGCTACTCTAGTACGTGAACTATAGTGTGCACCCATCACCACACTAACGACTGGTAATGCAGGGTCGAACCGATCGGTACGTTTTCCAGACATGCCCATACAAAATTCGTTAGGCAAATACTTGGCTGGTGGTTGGTCTGGTGGCGAGTGCTCACTACGAAGAGCTAGGGGGTTTGTTAGTGCCGCACCGGTGCAGCTGAACTACAGGGTACTAACACAAAGGAAGGTCTCAATCTTTTTAGCAAAGAAAGAAGTGACAAGGATCGTCGAGATCAATTAGAACAAAATTGCAGCATTCGAGAACAAAATTTGAGTTTTTTCGATCTTATGAGCTTCAAATGCAGTCTGTACATTTTGTAACCCCGAGCTCTCGCATTTCTTGTGCCACAAAATTATTTCTTGCTTAAGCGCTGCATTTGTTCCCATCGTTCTCATACATTTTTGCAGCTTCAACAATTTCTGGAATCAAGTCCTCTAGATTCAGAATTTCAAAAAATTGTCCTCTGAATCATAATCTCAGAAAAGAAATATTGAAATCCAATAAACGGTAGTAAATTGTTGCACTGTAAAAAAGTTCTGAATGTCGTAAGTCAAATCTTTTGATTCATAAGTGTACATTTCAAAAATATCACTACAGCCAAAAATACCCAATTCTATTAAAACAATTTTTTAGTGTAGTTGCTGAACTCGAAAATCGATTTCAAAAATTTTCAAAAGTAAGGTAATGGTGAAAAAAATTTATGGAGTTTTCTTCTGTTCTTGATTTATTTCTCTTAACTGACTTTACGCTCATTTCTTATATTGACAAAAAGGTGTGTTACTACTTTTTTCGACCGTTTTCGTGCAAAAAATCCATTTTTAAAATATTTTTGCTCGTTTTAATGTTGTTTTCAAACTTCTTCAGCGATTCGAAAACAATGCCTAACGCGATTGTTGGAAGTTTAACAACCTTTCGATTGATATCCTTAAGTAAGCATTTATCGTTTCCAAATTGAGATATGGTTTTCAATGCATATTTAAAAAAAGAACCATACAAAATTTTTAAAATCGTTTTTCGGGTTCAGCACTCCAAAATATATTTAGGGTATTCACGACCCTCAGTTGAGCTGTGGAGTTGTTGAATTGAGGAAATTTTTAATTTTATACATATCGAAAACCAGAATAATAAACCACAACAATTCTACTCACAAGTTTTAAAAAAATGTAAATTTCCTCAATTAAACAACTCCGCAGCTCAACTGGGAGTCGTGAATACCCTAATTATAAAAATTATAGCCGAAATGGGTTTTAATACTCTGTACAAGAGGTACACAGAGTACATTAAGTTTGTGCAAAAGTGTCTGTCTGTCAGTCCGTCTGTCCGTATGAACAAACAGATCTCAGAGATGGTAAGAGATAGAGGTTTGACATGTATGGAACATATGTTTCTTATACTTGCAAGCAGATCAAGTTTATTTTAAATTTTGGCCACGCCCCCTCCCGCCCCCGCAAAATCGAAAAAACTTCATATCTCCCACAGATTTATAGATAGAAGGTTCGAACCTTCTGGGCATATTTAATATTCGGGATTCTATATCGATCCGCTGAAGGAATTTTAAAGATCGGATAAACGATTTTCGAGTTATAAGGAAAACAAGCAGTTATGGGCAACACCGGTCGCAACGGTGATGGACAACACTTCACAGGTACAGAGTATGTTATAGTCGGGCTTGACCGACTTTTTTTCTTGTTTATATTTCTGTTTGTAAACTAGTTTAACTAGCAATCCTCGGTGCATAAAATAGAGCTTTTTTTGCTGACCCTATAAACGAGTAATTTTTAACTCAAATTTTGTCAGCAATTCTTGTAGGCTCTTTAAAAATTACATCAAAAATTTTTTAATCTTTTCTTGTTTTAAGTAGCTAAGCAATCATATTGCCGAGCCGAAGCTGATGCTATCGTAAATCTTGTCAATATATCGAACGATACGAAAGGAGTCGATAATCGCACATCAAAAATTTCTGATAGTCAGAATTAATTTGAAAACGATCGTTTATAATACTTTGACTAATATTCCAAAGTTCTTCGTTTTGTTAATGCAATTATATAGCGCTTTGCTTATATTTGGTGAACTAAGATAATCGGTCTATGGGGGGGCTTCAGCCCTATCAATTTTTAAAAATTTTCTAAACTTGTCGAACTTTTAAAACAAGCTACTTCATCGCCGCTAGTCCCCCCAGCAGTTATTGCATTGATAAATATGGAGTTGATTATTAGAGTCCACAGAAAAATTTTTGGTTTTTTTTTTTTGAAAAGATGCATTGTTAATACAGTCAAAAAAATCCTCCTTCATAAATTTTAGGAAATGGTGAGCGTAAAATGCATATATGGACTATAACTGATATATTAATATAATTTTTTACCCTAAACAGCTTAAATAAGGACTATGTATGCAGGCATGTTCTCAATTCCACTTCCACTGCAACTTTTCGAAAACGGAATTAATTTGTGTTCTCGCAACACAGAAACGAAAACGTTTTTCGTCTTAAAAAGTTATGCTTGTTCGCCGCTGAAATGAAATGTAATTGGCAAATTACGCATTCGTACAATTGCTAAATGTTTATTAAGTATATTTTTCTTAATTCTGTGATCAATTTAGAATTTGTTTATGTGATTTGATTTCCATTGAATTCTTCAACTGAACTATATAAAATTCCTCGAGTATTTAGCAATGCCCGCAAAAACGAAAAGTAAAACGTAATAGTCATCTTCTCTTATTTCCGAATGTTCCATTTTCGGTCGTTTCGTTTTGTGCTCTAGTGCCGATTTCGTTTGGCCCTTGGCTTGCCAAAATTAAAACTTAAAGCAATTTCTTCGGAATCAGTAAAAACAAGTTGAAGCGGAATTGCGTTCGGTTTACTTTTCAAAAAATAGTGGAATTGAGGACATGCCTGATAATCTATACTTGTATGCATGATTGTTCCGTATAGGCCTCTAAACCGCTAACCGGTTTTTACGAAGCTTTCGCAGTAAGTTTTTGTCGATCAGATAAGAGTCATGCCTTAGTGTCATGTCTGTGAACCGGTTTGAAAGTGGTTAAAACGGCTCAAAAGCTGCTCAGAGCCGTATCACAGAAGTTATTCAAGCTAAATTTTAAAATTTGTTGTGATTTTTAGAAATTGGGAGCTGTATATTTTACTGGTTTAGAACCAGCTGCGAACCGGTTTAAGAATGGCTCAGAGCCATATCTAATTTGTTATATAAGTTGGTAATATGGAGTTGAATAATATACTGGGTTAATGATTTCTTTATTTGATGACATTGACTACAACTCTGTGGTATCTGGACTATGCAGATGATAAATGATATTCGCTAGTCGATCTGGTTACCTCAGCCAAAGCGGCAGGCCTAAAAAACAATACGGCAAAAGGCTGTTAAAGTCGTTTGTTAAGCTAGTGCTGATATTTCTGTAGTTCAGCTGCACCGGTGCGGCACTAACAAACCCACTAGCTCTTCGTAGTGAGCACTCGCCACCAGACCAACCAACAGCCAAGTATTTGCCAAACGAATTTCGTATGGGAATGTCCGGAAAACGCTCCGATCGGTACGCCCCTGCATTACCAGTCGTTAATGTGGTGATGGGTGCACACTATAGTTCACGTACTAGACTAGCGCTGTGATGCATTACCTGTCGTTAACGACGCGACCGACGCCCAGTGATGCATCAGGTCGTTAGACCTGGTAGTGCCTTGAAACCAGCTGATCTACTCTTCCATATGGAAAATTACAACTTCCATGCTAACAACAAGATAGAAAGTCTGTCAAGTCCGACTATAATTAAGTTGAAATTGTTGTCGCTTTGTGTTGCTAGTACAACAGTACCCATAGACCGCGAACCTTGGCTATAATTGAAAAACTGGGTAAGAGGTGATGCTTACACAAGTCCGTTATATTAGAATTTATGGGTCTCATCCCGGGTTTTTTTTAGTGTGATTTGTACGTATGGGAAGAGAAGAGGAAAGAAAGAAGAGAGTGGATGAAAAGGAAATGTTGGAGGCTAGCCCGGGATCAGGCCGAGGAAGAAAGCTGCCTCGGCTGGATTGTTCCAAAGATCTATAGGTGCTATAGGTGAGGTTAAGGGGACACTCAAAGAGGTGTATCGTGTCATGCGGACTAAGGCCACATTTGGGACATTCAACAGCAACCTCTGTATTGATGCGAACAAGGTAATTATTGAGGAACCTTCTGCGCCCCGAGCGGAGTTGGTCCAATTTGGTCTTCGTAGTACGGAAAGTTCCATTTTTAGCACGGCTTACGGGCGGTGGTCGGCCTTCCAGGACTACATTGTCTCGATTGGCAAGGATGGTGCTGGCAACGATGGAAGTGTGCGCAGACTTCTTGGCTTCAGTACATTGTGAGAACGTGGGAGATCCTTATCCTAGGAGACGCCTGACTGGAGAGAGATGAGCTCTCAAGTCGTGCCTGACTGCTCAAGTCCGTGTGGACATGCTTTGGGTAGTGAGAGCATGGTTGGGATTTGTTTCGAAGTGACAGCCTATGAGGAACTGCTAACTCAGGAGCTTGTTGTGATCGCGGACTGGAGCACTTCGGTCTCCTGTTGGAGATGGTCAGGGTGGGTCATCATTTGACACCCTGTGGCTACTCGCAGCGCAGCGTTTATTCCTTTTACTCGCTTTATCTTTACTCGCTTTATGGATCCTTCGGAGTATTTGGCGAACGTGAAAAAAGTGTCATAGTTGCTGACTGTCGTGATCTAGAGACCGTTTATGCGGATGTCCAGGATCTGCTTGACCTCTTTAGTCTACGTGGTAAGGAGTGTGGCAGATGATTTGGGTGCCGATAAGGTGAGGTTCCTTTCTGCGAAGTATTGAGCAAGGCAGGGAAGGTAAAAGCTTAGCCTGTGCTCCAAAACGCTCACATTGTTAAAGTGGAGCAATCGTTAGCATACGTGCGTCAGCACGCGTGAGTTCGTGGCCCTGGCTCGTGGTCTAGGACTCGATGTGCAGGTAGCGACTGGTGGGGTGTTGTGGAATGAGGTTGGTTGAGTTGGGGCAGGTTGGCAACAGGGGAGGGGGGGTCAAATAAAGCTGGCATCATAGTCCTGATGACTGGCAAGGGCAGAGCACCTTAAATGGCACCAGTCTCCGCATCTGTTACAGCGGACAGAGCACACTCCACGGGTGCACGCTGTGAACAGGTAGATTTGGGTCCCGGGGTTTGCCTCTACATCACCGTCGCGGAAAAGAAGAACTCTGAGCAAGCAGGCCGGTGTTGCTTGCTCTGTTAGTGAAAAAAATAAAGGATAGGAGAAGTAACAAAAAGGGATACGTACATTTCTCACCGTGTTGGCAATCACTGGGCAGTGGACAGGCCACTGCGTCGATTCCGGGACTGAGACCCGATTGCCGTGGGAAACGTGCTGCCTATCGTCGTTGTCCGGCCGGTGCTACCCATAAAATTGATTATTTTTCCTTATAACTCGTCTATCGTTCTTCCGATCTTTACCATTCTTTTGGCGTATCGATAAATAATCCTGTATACTAATTATGTCTAGAAGGTACAAACTTTCTTAAAAGGTAATAGATTCAGATCTGTCTGTAAACTAAGCAGTGCTAATCTCACCAACTGGAAATATATTATGGTCACTGTTTAATTCAGGTGCGTCGGTTACTCTGCTTCGAATTATCGTTCACCAGCCTTTCTTTTAGGAAATAATAAATAACACTTCTTTTTCCATATTTTCATATTTTAATTGTTTAATGCACTTTTGATATAGTTTTACAATTTTATATAGAAACTGCAGAAAATTTGTTTGCTCTGCAAACTTCAGCCCCAAATTGGTATATCCTGTAACAGGATGGCAAGAGTAAGTACCACCCAAAAGTCCCAGCTGCCTGCAAATCAAAGCAAAACTGCAAACATGCCAACGCGACGCAGAACAACAAAGGTGTGCACTTAATTTAATTAGACTTTTGCAGTCCTGCCGACTGAAAAGGATGTGCTCAAATGGTGGGGACCCAACTGTCGATGTAATGGCCTGGAAATGGCATTTGGCAGCCCAGAGCCAGGCCTCCCGAAAGGAGTTTGCCGAGATGAATTTCATTTCATTAAACACAAACGAAATAAATGTGCAAAATGCAGCGTTAAAACGGAGCTAAAATTCTCGTAGAAAAACATGGCGGTTGCTGTCTGCGCGTGTGTGTGTGACTGTGTGCATTTTAATGCAAATTGTTGTCATGTTAAATGAGACACATAATTGTTGTTAAATGAATTTTAAAAACGAAATGGTGCTCAGCAAGTGCATAGCGACGTTCGCTTTGGTTAATGGGTACGGGGCGTATGCGTAATGTGCTTATAATTATTATGAACAATGAACATTAGCGGCTAAACCTACCACCAGCTCTTGACCTTGTGCAGCACCGTCTTGAAAACGGGCACCTTGACGGGGAACGGCTTGGGCACTTTGATGGGCACATATTTGATAACATGATAGGGAACCTTCTTCTCCACGGGAACGGGTATGTGCTTCTCCACGGGATAAGGAATCACACGCTCAACGGGTATCTTTAGCTCTTTCTCCACTTTTACCTGTACCTGTTTGGGGATGGGTATGTGTATGGGAACAGGTTTGCGTACTGGTATGATCACTGCATGCGAGATGGGTATCTTGACGGTTTTCTCCACGGGCACATGCTGCTTCTTGACATGCTTAACGGGCACATAGTTGATAATATCCACATGATGGGAATGATGGCCATGACCACCGCCGCCGCCGCCACCACCTCCACCACCACCACTTGACTCAGCCAAGTGGTTAGAGCTTTGCTCCTGGCCATCTGAATGTTCTTCGAAGTCATCACCAGAACTACTCGAGCCGCTGGCAGAGGGGTAAGACGAGTGCTGTTGGTGTTGTTGCTGTTGTTGCTGAAAGTGTTGCTGCTGTTGATATTGCTGCTCCTGCTGCTGATGCTGTTCCTGCTGCCCATCGTAGCCGGAGTGGTGTTGATACTGAGGCAGATAATTACCCAGGGATATTTTGTCGTAGGCATACGAATTTCCACCTTGATCTGCAGACTCCTCGTGTGGCGCTGCCGCAGGTGTCCACGAGCCATAGTTTTGCTCTGCCCCTCCATAGGCAGGCAGATACCCGCCGCCTGGATAATTGTATAGAGAAGAATGCTGCTCATTGTTTTCTTCTCCTCCACTAGCACCATAGCCACCTCCCGTTCCACTGCCTGCATAATCATTGGCTGCTGCGGCTACTGCAGCTACAGCTGCATCTTCATTGTGCTCTTCATAGATTGGTATCTCCTGTTTGGACGAACCCGACGCCAAGGCCTCGGTGTGTGCTGTGGGAGCCACTGAACCGTAGCCGTTGCTTATATGCCCCAAGCCGGAGAGATTTGTTAGCCCATTGAGCACAGCTGCCAGACCACTCTGACCATGTCGTCGCTCGCCTGCATCTTCATCAAACTTTGCACCATACCGATAAACTGGCTGCTGCTGGGCGGGCCGCTCCACTGGCAGCCAACGGTTGTCGTATATAGACGTGCCATGGCCATAGCTCTCATGTGGGGGCTTCGATGTCAGGCTGGTGGCACCCACCATTGTCAATAGCGTTGTGGTGGCCGCCATTAGCGGCATCTGACAAGGGAAAGAAATGAAGATGTTTCTAAAAACTGCACAGAGAGTGGCCCTCCTCCTAAAACCCACCAGATTAAGGTTCGCCATTTGGCTTAAAGAGGCTTTGAACTTATGCTGAAGGGGGGGGACAGCGAAATGGGGCCTTGATGCCTGCTGGTCGGCTACTGCAATGGAAATGTCTGCAGTTTGCATTTGGCCTCAGTTTTTATATCGCTAAGTCTCACCCAGAGTAAGAGTAGGACAACGCCAACAGGCGTAGCACTCAACGACGGCCGGCCAATGTTTTCCTGTTACACAATTTTCTTTTTTTTGGTGTTTATAGAAGGCGGTCGACGTCGCGTCCAAAAGTGAGTGTTTGCCATTTGTTGACCTGGCGCAGCAGCAGCCTTGCCATTTTCATTTCTTTCTCTTTCACTCCGCAGTTATGAATTAAAGTTGGGCGATCAATTCAAATCAAGAAAACCATAAACCGGCTCCGGCGCACTGATAGAAAAAATGCATGGCACAAATATAAAAGAACTAATACCAAATACAAATCGTATTATTTCTACTAAAATTAAATTTTCATAGTCGTACATAGTCTTACAAAATTTTTAAAAAAAAAAAAACTTTTCAGTTGTTTGAACGGGCTCTGACTGAAACTTACAACCTAAAAGTATGATCAAAAATATTTTAAAATAGTTCGAAATGTACATAATATAGCCCGAATAAGTCTTAAATAAAGTATTTTGTGATTAAAAATATCGTTCTTGATAAAAGAATTTTGTACTTGGATCAAGTATTTTCGTACTTACCGTACTATCGACACCCTTTGTACTTTATTCAAGTTCAACAAAATTATAGGTTTTTTTCTGAGTATACTCTGTACCAACGAAAGTGTATGCTCAGTATGAGTTTTGATCCTGCTGTAGTATCTAAAAGCAGCGATGCTACTGCGCTGCAGTGCAAAAATTATTTACCCCATAACTTGGGTATGGTTCATCCGATCTTTACCAATCCTTTGTTAGATCGATAAACAATAAATTACTTAATATGTCGAGAAGGAACGATCCTTTTATGTATAACGTTTTTTCTTAATTTCGAAGACGGGACAGGGCGTGGACAAATTTGAAAATAAACTTCATCTACCTGCAAGTAAAATAAGCTTATGTCCGATACATGTGAGCAAATATAAAGTTTCGTGCGTGAACAATCGTGATTCGTGCGTTTTTCGTGAGTGAATTAAGAAATTTTTGCTCATATGCTAAAGGTAGAAGAAATGTGTAGCAATCTTTCGATCAACAGTATAGTTCTAAACGATAACGATGCATTAGACTCTCCTAAGAGCATTCGCAGTAATAAACGAGTTTTTAGATTCATCATATACAAAACCAAAATCTAATAAAGATTTTATAAGTGATGAAATTCAAAATTACATGAACATGTACATGTAGAAAGTGTATCTAAAATTTTTGAATTTTGAAAAAATATACCAGGATTTCCATATTTGAGAAATCTTTCCATGCAAGTGCTTAACATTCCACCAAGCTCAGCAACATGTTAGCGCGTTTTTTCTGCTTCTAGCAGATTATTAGAAGAAAGTGAAACAGCGCTATTAAGCAATAATATTGATAAGCTTTCTTATACTCTGTCCCAAAGGTACATAGAGTATAATTAGTTTGTACAGTCAGACAGCCAGAAGGAATCATCTCCGACCCTATAAAGTATATATATTCTTGATCAGCATCAACAGCCGAGTCGATATAGCCATGTCCGTCTGTCCGTCCGGTCTGTCCGTATGAACAAACGATGTCAGAGAAAAACTCTTATCTCCCACAGCTTTGCAGATAGTTGGTTCGTTCCTTTTATTCAAGTTTAGTAATCAGAATTGCCGTTGCGTCAAAAACTAGCCCAGAGGGTAGACTGTGCAATTGCAGTACGTTGGAGTGGTGGTTCGAATCACAGTGGAGTTTTTTTTTTATTTTTTATACTCTATACCAAACCCAGCCAGCATTTGGAAGATCGTTTTTACAAAAATCACATTGAGGGAGTCTTTTTCCGAGTCGCCTTGCTGATTAAAAGAGTGGTGATTAAAAGAAGACTCGAAAATGACTTGTGCATTTGCTTAAAATGTGATTCATTGAAATAAGACTAACAAAACGTAAAGCAATCGAAAATTGATCGAGCGGGTGATTGAATAATGATTGTTTTTGGTCTAACTATGTTATGTCCTCCAAAAGCATTTTGTGCACGCCGAAGATAGGCTGACAAAGAGAACACGCATTGAATAAGTTCAAAACTTATTATTTTTAAGTTTACCAACTTAGTTTTCTAATAATAAGAACTGAAACTCTTATATTTATAAGTATTCTTGAAATTAATTAAAATACTTTTGTTCATATTAATATATTAAATTAAAATTTGTAAATATAAATATATATATATATTATTTCTTTAATTAAATATTAATAATTTTATTGAAAGCAAAAATTTGAAAAACGCCTTGAAACTGAGTCGAAACTGATAGGTAATACGACTCGAAAATGATTCGGAAGGGCGAGTCATAAATGACTCCTTTAGAAGAGTCATAAAAGACTCTTTCGGAAGAGTCATAAACGACTCTTTCAGAGGAGTCGCGGCTAGGGTACCATTTTCTCCCGACGAAAGAGTCATTTCGGATCGGAAAACGAGCGCACTTGTGACTATTTTAATCAGTAAGAGGAGTCGAAAAAGACTCGAATATGATCAAAAATTTCTTGAAATGCTGGCTGGGAAGGTACACAGAGAATATTGCTTTTGAAAAGTATGTAACAGCCAGAAGGAAGCATTTCCGACCATATAAAGTATATACATTTTTGATCAGCATGAATAGCCGAGTCGATTTAGCCATGTCCGTCCGTCTGTCCCTAATACGGACTCCGTATGAACAAACAGATCTCAGAGATGGTAAGTGATAGAGGATTGACATGTATGGGACAAAAACTTCTTATACTTGCAGGCAGATAAAGTTTATTTTGAATTTTGGCCACGCCCCCTCCCTCACCCGCAAATTGGAAAAAACATCATAACTCCCACAGTTTTATAGATAGAAGGTTCGTTTCTTCTGGACATATTTAGTAATCAGGATTATTTATCGATCCGCCAAAGGATTGGTAAAGATCGGATGAACGATAGTCGAGTTATAAGGAAAACAAAAATATAGGGCAGCACCGGTCGCAACAGTGATGGGCAGCACTTGACAGGCACAGAGTATGTTATAGTCGGGCTTGACCGACTTTCTTACTTGTTTTTTAAATAAATATATGGAGCTATGTTAAAAATAATGAATAAAAGATAAACACAATGTTTTATTTTTTAAGGGCCTATGTTGAAATAAAGACACCTAAGTTAATGTAAGCATATTTGGGTTGTATTTTGTAAAACCCGTTATTAATATAATTATCGTGCATTCGTAAGGGAATCGTGAATCGTGCATGATTTGTGAGTGACGAAAATCTCTTATAAAATTACGTGCGAGAATCGTCCGTTTGGAGAATTTTATTTCGTGAGTCGTTCGTGACCATGCCAGAAAATTCGATCACGCACCCAGCTCTACCTAGTAGACTAGGGCAAACGTGTTTTTAACAAATTGTTGTCATTTTGTTCAGCGCACTGTTGTTGTAGCGCACTGCTCAGTTTAAATTTATTGTGATTGTTACCAGGAATCAAACATTGTTGTCAATGAGCAAACTTTTGGTGGCGCTGCGTTCTAATGCATGTGGCAACCTCCTTATGACTGCAGGCAATTTCTGTGGAGTCAGCGTTCCTGTGATTAGCCTTTTAGGTAAACAAGTGTCCCCCGCTATTGCTTTTTTGAATTTTATTTAACTTTTCGACAAAAATTTACCAGCAACATTCAAAAGCATTTAAAATCCATAACAAAAGCACCTAACTTGTTGACAGTGTCTGGTCAACCTATTGCAGCGAAAACTGTTTTTAAGAAATCAAAAAAATCTTAAGGAACAAATTTGACCGGCGTTTGGCTAACCGGATAAGGAGTTGATGACTTAGAAATAATAAGCTGCAAAGATTATCTGGCTCCTCAAAGCCAACAAGAAACTCTCACTTAACACAAGTAAGAAAGTTGGTCAAGCTCTGTAACAACAAAAGTGTATGCACAGTATGTATTTTGCTGCGACAGTAGCAGCTGAAAGCAGAGCTGCTTCTAGATGATTCTGATTACCAAATTTGTTTAAAAGGTACCATCTATCTATTAACTAAATAAAACTATGGGATATATCACTTTTTTCCCAAACTGCAGGGGCTGCTGTAAACTTGAGCTGCCTGCAAGGAAATGAAAGTTGATTTTTTAAACGTTCGTTCTTTGTAAATTTAAAAACCAGAATATTTGCTAAGGTTAATGAAATATTTATTTTGAGCCGATACACTAATTTTTTAAAATTTTTTTTTTGGTTTGCTCGGTTTTTTTGGTTTTTGTTTTTTTTTTTCCCCCCCTTTTCGGGGGTTTTTCCCCAACCGCCGGTTTTATTTTTTTTTTCCCGGCTGCTATTGTGGCTAGCTTGTCCCTGTACACGAGAGACTTTACTTAACCCCACCAAACCCCCACTTGGTCTTGGACTGGACTGGTACAAAACGTGAGATTAATTGTCTCACATCCAAACAACCAAAATTAATAAATACAAAATTATTTTCCGATGGCTAGGGGGGGGTGGGTGTTTAGCTAAAGAAAAAAAGAAAAAACCAAAAAACCAAACCCCATTTTTGGGTTAAAGGGGTGAAAAACGGTGAACGGAAAAAAAAAACCAAAAAAAAAAAAAATTACCCTTCCCTTTATAAAAAAGAATAACAGAGAAAACGGAGAAAAAACAAACAAAATTTAAAGAAGAAAAGAGAGAAAGAGAAAAAAAAAAATTATTATTTACACAAAAAGAAAAAATTTTTTCCCTTTTTGTGTCCCCCCTCCCCCCCCCCCCCGGTTGGAAAAAACGTCATATCCCCCACAGTTTTATAGATTAATGCATTATTTATCGACCCGACAAATGATTGCTGAAAGTCGGATAAACGATTGTCAAGATTGGCTCGCATCTTAACACTTTGTGTGGCATCTTAATTAAAATTAATCAGATATATCCAATCTTTGGGAGGTGCAGGTATATTTTAGCGGGACTGCCGCTTCACTGGCTTTGATTAATTCTAATCAGGCTTACTTTTTTATGGTACAAAACCCTTGTGAAAAAGTAATTGGATTAGCAGGGCTTATTTCTTTGAGTGCACCAACAATAAAGTTCAAAGTCATTTGCCATGACAGCGGCCAGGAATTTTAGTAGATGCAAGCCTGGCACGAGCCATAGAGCTCAGCTGCGGCTTTATTACGATCATCACGATCCGAAACTGCAACGGCTGCTGCTGCTGGTGCTGCTTCGTTCGTGGCCTTCATTATCCAAACAAAAAAACTTGCACCCATTCAACCTCATCATCTGTGGAGATGGAGTGGCATAAAAGTGGTCCAACAGCTTGGCTGGCTGACAAAAGCTGGCTGCTGGCGACTGAGATTTGCTTGGACTTATCTAACTTACAAAGTTTGTACAATCGCCTTCACCTTTTTGCATTTGAACGGAAAAGGTTAGTTTTAATTGTTTAAACCATTTTTTTCTCTCGTTTACTTTTCTCCATTGTTGTGGCATGGCTGACTAGCTGGTCCGGCCGCTTGCTGGGCTCGGGGCGTGGCGGGTGAAAAGTGAACGCCTTTTAAGTGCACCTGCAGACATGATGCTGCTGATTATATTTTTCTTGCCAAGCGTAACAGCTCGTTAGTATTTTCAAGTGATTTCCATGTATTCCCCCACTGCCCGCCTCCATGCCGCAGCGTAAAGGAAGTGTACTGATTTGAAAGGAAACAAACAGTCTCTTTTTTTGCGCTGTTTTTTTGCCACTTAACGTTTACTTCATTTCAATTACAATTACATGAATTCATTTCACTCGCTGGCAAGAGCAAAACTTATGCAATGATAACCCTGCTTCTTTCCAATCGTTAGCTGTAAACCGCAGCTCATCGAATATGAATAAACAACATGAAAGCGCTTTTTCAATAACATTTTTTGCCCTAGCTTAAACCGATGGCACATGTGCCATAAAATAAATAAAACATTGCATACGTACACAAACACATACAGCGTTTGAACGCTTTATGTTTGAGCCGACTTAAAACTCTATCAAATATTTTGTAATATTTTACCGCCCGCATATTTCGGTAACACCAAAATTTGCATAGAAACATCGGAGAGAAAGAGCTTTCCACCGCCAGGGTATGGGTCACAGTTCCAATTCAAAGCGAACTCGTGTACCTATTTGCATTGTATTTATGCATGTATTTGTTTTTTTCTGAATTCGTTTTGTTGCAACTCTGAATGGAACAAAAGCTATTGAAATTTCCGTGTTTGTAATAAAATGGGACCAAAGACAAAGAATACCAACTGCAAAACAAATAGAAATAATAAATAAAATAAAAATATAAAACCCTCAGCTTAGTAAATAAACACACAAGTAATCGCCATTGGCATAAAATGACTCTGCCACCATGAAAGTATTTTACGCTGGAAGGATAAAGGTAGAAGTCGATAGTTACAAAGTCTTCAAAAAGGTCTCAAATGGTGTCAACCATACTTACTTACAATACCTGATAAGTTATGGATTGCTCTAGTCATGTAAATGTAATTTAAAATTTGTTTATTGATTGATGGACACCAGGCCACCCCAACAGTAGTTACACACTCTAGTTAACACTGTTCCACAGCCTTGATTGATTAAAGTGAGATTATTCCAGGTGAAGCGAATAATAAATATTTAAATTAGTTGTAGTTACACTGATAGTTAGATGCACTGCTGCTATCTGCCACCATCTGTTCATAGACATTTGTTAAATTTTAAGCAAGATGAGTCATTTAGTTTTTGAAAGTGGGAAAAAGTCTCTCGCTGAAACCAGGAAATGGCTTGATAAATACGAATCATCAAATTGAATGATTAAAGTGGTTCGTTGCATGCGATGTTGGCGTTTGATCACTTAAGAGTAGTTTTGGCCATTTTCCTACACACTCCTAACGACTTTTCGTGCCGTTTCGTAATACAGATCCTTCACGTAACACCAGAGTACAAAGAAGCAGAAAACTTCTCCGGGTGAACGTTGCAGTCAAACTATTTACAAAGCATAGATTAAAACCGAAACTGATCACCGTTACGGTATCGGGAACTTTTTTGTTCGATCGGTATATTACGGTTAGGGTTATTTTACAATCAGAGAAAAAACCAAGAAGATCGCTCTTGATATCAAGAATATTTAATTTTGAAAGTTCGGTAAGAACGAATTTTTTTGGATCCAAGAAGAAAAAATAGGGGAAAGTTAACTTCGGCTTGGCCGAAGACTACTTTTTGGACCTTACTTTTCTATGGGATCTATACTATATAGATGTCTGATTTCGACCAAACTTGTTGAAATCATAATACACTGTTAATTACGAAATAAGGAGGTGATCGCATTTAAAACAAAAAAGTTTTTCTCACTAGAACTTCTGTTTCGACCGGTCATTCATACTGCAGCTATATGCTATAGTCATCCGATTTTGATAAAACTTTGTAGTAATGTGTTAAAGTATATAAAATAAGTGTATGCCAATGATAAGGACGTTTTCATTATAAGCAAAAAAGTTTTTCTCACTCAAACTAGTTTTTCGACCGATCGTTCCTATGGGAGCTATATGTTGTGGTCATCCGATTTCGACCAAACTTTAAAGAATTGTGTAAAAAAAAAAAAAAGTTATGCAAGTAGGACGTTTCATTAAAAACAAAAAGTTTTCTCACTAGAACTAGTTTTCGACCGATCGGCCTATGGGAGCTATATGCTATAGTCATCGTTTCGACCAAACTTAGTAAATCATGGGAAAGGATAGTAAACTAAGAAATACATACTTTGGAGTCGTTTCCATTAAAAACAAAAAGTTTTTCTCACTAAGACTAGTTTTTCGACTGATCGTTCCTATGACAGTTATATGCTATAGTCATCCGATCCGGCAGGTTCCGACAAATGTGCAGCGTATTTGTACCAGAAGACTTCGTGCAAAGTTTGGTGAAGATAGCTTTAAAACTGACGGAGGAGATAGCATAGAAACAGACGGATAGACGGACAGGGCCAAATCAACTCAGCTCGTCATGCTGATCAAGAATATATATACTTTATGTGGTCGGAGATGCTTCCTTCTATGCGTTACAAACATCCGCACAATTTTATAATATGGGTATAAAAAGGTTAAATAATACAATTCTACAAAGTTTTGTCAAAATCAGATGACCATAGTATAACAGTATATCGCAACAAAGCTCGACTTTGTATTCCTTGACTGTAGAGATTCTTGTAGAAACTACTGCTTGTATGATGGAACCACCTAGATCTGATGACTATATCTCATATTAAATATTAGTTAGATCTATTAGATGAAGGTGTCGGAAAATGTATATTCGTAAGAAAAACTTATTTGTTTTTTGTGTTAGCGTTCCTAAACTTGGTAATTAAAATAACAATAATAATATTTGACTTGACATAGCCCTAAAGGGCCAAAGCCGAGCTCCTCTCGATCTCTAAGCTTTCGTGATTCTAATTTTCGCACAAGAGAAAGGGACCTACAGTTTTAACGCCGAGTCCGAACGGCAGTTTGAGAAACTTTTTCATGGCTAGTTACTTCAAGGCTGGCGCCAACAGTTAGTGAAGGTGACCTGGTGTATAAGTTATTTAAAGAAGAGACTTTTTCATTAGATGTTCCGATGCGGGATCGAGCCCACGACCTCCTGCACAGCGGTCGTACATACTAGCCGCCTTCAAACTTCGTATTTCTTTTCAAAGCTTGTCCATGATACCACTAAGTTTGGTCGAATTCGGTCGTCAATATAGTATAGTTCCCGTAGAAAAGGAAGGTCTGAAATGTAGTCTAAGTGAGAAAAACTTTTTTGTTTTCAATGGATACGTCCTTAAAATTGTCATATGCTTTCACACAATTCTCTAAAGCTTTGTCAAAATCGGATAACTGTAGCTTTAGGACCGATCGGTCGAAAAACTTGATCTAGTAAGAAAAACTCTTTGGTTTTTTAATGATAGCGGCTTTAAACTTGCCAGATATTTATATTATCTGCTACAGCTCAATTTCGCCGATTTGTATGATAATTTGTACTTCCGTTTTGAACCTTGCATTAATTGCATATTTAGATATGCAGAAGCCAACCTGGGAGCATATATTTACTCTCTAAATATGTTAAAAGCTTAAGACATTTTGCAAAATGGGTCAAAATTGGGGGTTTCCTGGAAATCTCTACAGATTTTGGCTTCGGTTGGTTTGCAAATCGCTAGAGATTTCGTTTTCTTCGAAAGTCTAGTTCGAAAGGTGTTTAAGATTATGGTCCTACTACAAATACAGTGATATATTGCGTGGGTTCGTGAAGTCGCTATTGGCTGATTTGTGCATTGTTTGTGTTGCCAAAATCTCCCAACAATATACGAGCGGTTTGAAACCAACCGAAAGAGATTTCAAGGACACCGAGAATTGGTTTTGGGTTGGAATTTGGTTGGAAGAGATTTCTGGGACACCGCCGAATAAGTCGATTTATTCTCAACTTTGTGTTCATGTGGAAGGTTTGTAAATATGTCAAATATGCCAAATGAATGAGGATTTAAAATAGTCTACTTTTCGTCAAACAAATTTGTATCCCATTATATATTTTGCGGAACCACTTATAAAAAATATGATATTAACTAAAATCTGATGTCATCTGATGATTATATCTAATGGTTGCCATAAGACCGATTGGTCAATAAAAGGGTTTTAGTTAAAAGAACTTTTCGATTTTAATGCAAATGTTTTTACAAATAATTTAAGTCACAATTTTTATCAGTGATAAAATTTCATTGGTGTAAGAAAGTCAGAAAATATTGGAATTCGCTTTACAACGCCGACCAGCTACTTGTATGAAAAGGAAGAACTAGCTTTGAATAGATATTTTAAATCGAAAACTTGCATAGAAGGTTAAATTTTTCTCGTTGTTATTTTTTCTGAAGCCTGTGTTTGTTAAACTTTACATTTCGTTGTTATACATTTACCATAAGTCATTTTATTCATTTATTTATGTATTTGCTTTTACTCTTAAGCGATAATTTATAAGTCCCCCCTGATGATAAATATAAATGCTTATCATTTCAAACTATTAAAATGTACATTTTTCTGCTCAAGGCTCTTCATTCTCTAAGGAACGTAGAGCAGCTTCAAAAAACAGATAAATTTGTGGTAATGGGAGGCAAGACATTTTATGTCTGCATAAAAACTACAAGTTTTGTGCAACGACAACCATGACAGCCTAGAAGTCATACCTTTGACAATCGTTGTCTGCATTTGTCAAGTGGGGAAATTAATCTGTGAATGCAGCCTTTCCATTTGAGAAAAACACGCGTTTAGTCCATATCCTTAGAAAAGTTGACTCTGGCCCTGTCCAGAGAAATCCCCATTTCCACTTCCTACTCATTTACTCAATGAAAATGTAAAATGAAAACCAAATACCACAAAAGGTAACATTATATTTTGTTGTAGGTTTGACAACCCTTTGGCTATCCTCCACATGACGTATACTTAACGCAAATTAACTCCAATGTAAAATGCGCCATTGGAGACGGCTTTCGCACACGAGGGCTCGGTCGGTTGGCTGGTGGGTTTCAGTTTCGCTGAACCCCGAAGCTGAATGCTTGGCTTGTTGTACAAAATTAACTATTACTACGTTAAATGCCATAATTTGTATAAGCTAGCACATTACCACGGACACACACACCCACTGAACTAAAAAAAGGAAGGAATAAAAATTTAACTCTGATCCTTTACCCACACTGGTACTTCCCCTCCAGGCACATTGCGTGCCTTTTGTACATGCCACTATTTGTACACATACTTGGTGACTCTCGCTTACAGGTTTTAGCTAGCTAATTAAGATAAGTGTGTCTGATTTTCATATTAATGGCACACAAACGAACCCGTTGCTCTTATCTTAAATGTTTGGAGCAAAGCAAAAGCGTCAAACGTTACCGGGTGACCAGTGTATACCATGAGTACCTCCTTCTACTGAACGTGTGTGGGTTCTCTGATTTTTCAAACATGAACTGCAACGGACATGGCTTACATGAGCATGTGTTTTTAAGCCTCGTTGGGCACAAAACAATTAATTTTCTGCCACGCCCACAACCACACACAGCGAGAGAGCTAAGCACGAGTCAGCCTCCTGTGAAATGTGAAACATAAAAGCGCGCGCGGTGGCAACAACAACCGGAAACGGAAGCGCACAACTCTTTGCGCGAATTAATCACACAACAACTACAACAAGTACAAGAACACAAGCTAGCTGCATGAGAAGAACACGGGCACGCATATAAAATGTTGCCTCCACCCCGGCTCTTCAGTTGATATACCATAATATTACAGGGGAAACTCTTATATAAGGAAATTACACACAACTCTTATCAATTGGCAATTGGACAATAGAAAGTGTTCCAAGATTTAAAGGTGATAACCAAAATATATTTCATCATCTACTCCATTCAACACGTCTACTTTTTATACCCTTGCAGAGGGTATTATAAAATTGTGCGGATGTTTGTAACGCATTGAAGGGAGCAACATAGAAGGACCACATAAAGTATATATATTCTTGATCAGCATGACGAGCTGAGTTCATTTAGCCTTGTCCGTCTGTCCGTCCGTCCGTCTGTCTGTTTCTATGCTATCTCCTCCGTCAGTTTTAATCCTCACCAAACTTTGCACGACGTCTTTTGATATAAATACGCTGAACATTTGTCGGAACCGGCCGGATCGGATGACTATAGCATACAGCTGTCATAGGAACGATCGGTCGAAAAACTAGTTTTGGTGAGAAAAACTTTTTTGTATTCTGAGTACGTATTTCTGAGTTTACTATCCTTTCCCATGATTTCACTAAGTTTGGTCGAAATCGGATAACTATAGCATATAGCTGCCATAGGAACGATCGGTCGAAAAACTAGTTCTAGTGAGAAAAGCTTTTTTGTTTTTAATAAAAAACGTCCTACTTATTTTATATATTTTTACACAATTCTATAAAGTTTGGTCGAAATCTGATGACTATGGCATATAGCTCCCATAGGAACGATCGGTCGAAAAACTAGTTCTAGTGAGAAAAACTTTTTGTTTTTAATGAAAACGTCCTTTTTATTGGCATATTCTTTATTTATATACTTTAACACATTTCTACAAAGTTTTATCACAATCGCATGACTATAGCATATAGCTGCAGTATGAATGATCGGTCAAAAAAGAGTTCTAGTGAGAAAAACTTTTTTGTTTTAAATGGGATCGCCTCCAAATTTCGTAATATTATGTATTGTATTATGCTCTTCCATGATGTCACCAAGTTTGGTCGAAATCAGACATCTATATAGTATAGATCCCATAGAAAAGTAAGGTCCAAAAAGTAGTCTAAGTTAGAAAAACTTTTTTGTTTTCAATGGAAGCTGCAAGGGTTACATAACTTCGGCCGAGCCGAAGTTAACTTTCCCCTATTTTTTTGTCATAGTTTAGGGTTTTTGAGGATTTTCAGGGAAATTTGTGCAGTTTCCTTTTAAAATGTGAATTTCTTTCTACTTCAATATTTGTTACATATGGACCAGAGTCTCTTTAGTACTATTAGTTATTATTGTCTTTAAAATATATATATTAATTATATATTCTGGAGGAGTTGATACATTTCTTGTACATTTTTTTGCTTGCAGTCTTTATTTCTAGATAATCCAGTAAATATTATCGATTATTTCTTCTTAGATAACTTATTTGGTAATCTGTTTTCGTCATAGTCAAATATTGTTTTCTGTATATATCTCAAGTGTAGTTCAAGTTTGTGCATTAGAGCCGACCTCCAGAGTATGAAATTTTTTAAGTTCTTACGTAGCGATGAGACACTGCTTTTAAAAAGATCCTACTGACTCACAGCTATTTTAGGATGTTTGTTAGGAAAATATAAATCGTACATCTTTTTTAATTTATTTATGAATCCTCGACCAACAACCAGGAATTTGGTTTATTGCAGTCCAGAGAAATAGAGAAATTCTGAATACTGACTTGTGTTCAGCTTGATAAACTTAATCGAACGGTTTCAATTTCATTCCCCGGCCCGCATGGACCCAATATTTGTTAAACTGTGTAATTTAAGTACGAGCGCTCTTGAACAAACAGATCTCAGAGATGATAAGAGATAGAGGGAGTGACATGTATTGGACATATACTTGCAGACAGATTCTCCCCATAATATGGAAAAATCGTCATATCTCCCACAATTTTATAGATAGAAGGTTCGCACCTTCTGGAAATATTTAATAATCATCATAAATTTTCGATCCGCCAAACAAATGGTGGAGATCGGATGAACGGTAGCAAAAATGGGCAGCACTTCACACACCTTATCACAAACTTTAGAAGGTACAGAGTATCTTAGAGTCGGGCTTGACCGACTTTCTTACATATTTTTCCAGATGATTCTTACAAATCATTATTGATGTTGTCACGACTTCAAGGTAATATCACAGAAGGTGTCTTTGAAGTAGGATCTTGATTCAAAGTCAAAAAGCGACTCTCTATAACAGCGATGCCCAGCCGTATGCTCTTTGCGTACACAGAGAAAAATAAGTATATTAAATAATATCCATTTGATGATTTTCGTATCCATTTGGAATTGCTATGTCTTTAATATCCTTTTAATCATCCAGCGGAGCTTAAAATCGTCCAACGGATGACCGTTTTTCATATCCTTTGTACGATTTTTAGCTCCGTTGGATGATTGAAAGGATATTAAAGATGATTAAAAGGATATTTAAAACCTATCCAATCCAAATGGATCTTTTTTGGATCTTTTTTTTCTGGGTACGTTTTCTTTTTGTTATTGCACCGAAGATGGGAAATCAATGATCGTATACATGCAGGGCGTGAGGTATGTGAAACGACACACATGCAAACGATTTCGTGTGGCGTAGAACAAAGGCCGGGTTTGTTCTCTTCTTTGGTTGCTGATTGCGCGCGCAAGCAAACTGACCAACAACAACTTCATGTGATTTTGTTGTTGCCTTACACAACTTTATTTGTGAGTATTGGTGAGTGCTCTGCCGTATGCTGCTTTTGGTCTTACCTGCTCTATAAATTAGCTGCTTGGAGCTTTTCTGTGATTCTCTAATGCATGTCTGCCTGTAAGCGGTAATTAAGAGAGTTTGTATCGCCCAGGATTCCCAGTTAAAATGGTTTATGGAAGCTATTCCCAGAGAAATGTAGCACGAATTGGCAAGCATGAAATCTTCTTTAATTAAGAGTTTTTCTTCTTGATTTTTAAAGACGAAATCTGCTCAGATACGAGAATACAAACGATAACAACTTCGTGCTTGTGGTCGAGGAATGTGCGGAGAGGCTTAAGCGGAGAACACTAGCAAAAAATGAGATCAATTCTCGCTCTCAGCGAGCTGCAGCCAGCTTCAAGTTGACTTTGAAGATTGAGGTAAATAAGTGAAAAGTGAAAAATAATAACGTAAAAATGTATAAAGTGAAATGGAATGTATGTAGAAGTGCTAAATTACTTAAATGGTGAGTGAGAGAATTTAAATTTATTTAAAAAAAACGGTCACTTCTTTCAGTATTTTCGGCTTGGACTTAAGCATATTCTGTGTTACCGTACTTTTGACATCAAAACTGACTGATGTCCAGCACGAACGGCTCGATTTTTTCTCTGTAAGTTTTCGCGTTGGAGAAAAAATTGCTGACGTTTGCGTAGTAGAAATTTAAAACTATTTAAAGGTGCGCTCCTTAACTGTGCTAAAAATTTAACCTTACAAAGGCCTATAAAAGTTTGTTTGCATTGAAAACCCAAAACTTTTTCAAAACTTTTAGAGTCATCAATTTTGCGTACGATGCGCTTAAACCTATTGGAAACTTTGCTCACCTTTGCAGTAAGTTCTTTTTTTTGTGTTGGAAAACGCAATGGATGCAGTTTTTGAATGCTTTAAAGCAGGGTTTCCCAAGAAGAGAGGCTCTCTGTCTCTCTCTAACTCTTACTGATGCATTACTTCGACAGGCATGCGGTATAAATTGCCGTGTTCGTCCCCCACTGCTTTAAAGAGAGCACATTTGCAACTGTAGAAGTAAATTCATATTTTAATATTGCATAGAAAGCTTTTTGGGGCCTTCGACATGTTGGTTTAAATTCATTCTACTGAATTTCTACTGTAATTTGTTTGCCCAGTCCAAGCACCGGTCAGTTACTCCACGACCAACAGTTACCCTACTCCGCCAAACGTCAGCGCACTGAGCTAATTAAATATGCGTGCTTTGCCCCCACGGCTCCGTCTTCCGACCGCGCTGGGACTTGCGTGCCAAAACCAGCTCTGAGCCCAGACGAGTCCCGTTCAATTGCCAGAGTTGCCCTCCTTCATTATGTTGATGGTAACGCCCCTCTGCGTATGTGATGGGCGCCTATTTTGGGGGCATATTTGTTAATCATTTTACGTGCAGCTGTCGTACGTTTTATTGTTTTTAAAACGCGGGCGCGCCCCAAAAGCCGAGTGAATTTAACGACTGCTTTTGTGATGCAAATTAAATAAGCATGATTTTTATATGATTTCTGTGTGCCTTAGCGTTGCATTGTCCTTGGGACGACGTTCGGCCTAGCGTGCAAGTGTGCGATGGTGTCAATTTTATGGACCGTCATTCCTTTGGCTAGTAGCGGCATTTTGGCAAGGTCTGAGCAACGCCTTCTCGGGTGTAATTTAATTGAATAATTAAAATTTTTATTGCCGCCCACTGTGTGTGTGTGTGTATGTGTGTTTGAGGATATGCAAAGCGTGTCATTTTAATTTACGAGCATGACGCTACACCACCAGATAGTAAACACGCTCACAATTAAATATACACACGGGCATGCTTTCGCACTCCTTATCCCCGTCCGCACGCAAACTTCAAAACACATAAAGAACAACTACAAGAAAATATTGAAGCCTCTTAAGAAGTGCAATTACAACAGTTCACAATTCAACATAGAACTGGCTTCAGAACACAATTATTGGGTCCTCGCGGTCCGCGGAATGTAGTTGGTATCGTTCGACGGCGGATAAAGTTCTTCGAAAAGTTTGGTCATGCTGCTTCGGCGCGCCGCTGTGCTGCACATTCGACTCTGGCTTAGCTGGATGTTGCTAAAAAACAGTAACAAAATATATGTAAAACAAATGCAAAATCAATAGAAATGGCCTATGTGTGTGCGTGTGTTACAGTAAACAATGCCATCAACAAGTAGTCCGTTCTCGACACTTTCTCGATAGCGAAAACCTATTGGAAACGGATTAGTTTTCGATCCATTTTCGCTATCGAGAAAGTGTCGAGAACGGATCCGAAAACGGATATTGAGAACTTATGTTTTGCTGCCACAAACTGAGCACATTCTCGATAGTTTTGTGAGAGAACACTAGGTTTTTCCCGGGGGGGAGCGGGGGGGGGAGGGGGGCCTCTCGAGAAAATGATATTCGAAAACGGATCACGTTCTCGATACCTCTTGTCGGGTGGAAAGGTTTAGCCTCTGTGGTGTGTATGTTAAAATTATATTTTTCGTCAATGCCACTAATATTCATTGATCAGCAACCAGTAAAACATTAATAAATTTTTGAGCATTGGACTAGGCCTTCTGGGTAGACCACATGGGAAAAATCGCGGAAAGTTAACTTCGGCCCGGCCGAAATTTTGTATACTCGTACACTTGCAGCTTCCATTGAAGACAAAAAAAATTTTTAAACTAAGACCACTTTTTGGACCTTACTTTTCTATGGGATCTTTACTATATAGATGTCTGATTTCGACCAAACTTGGTGAAATCATGGAAAAGCATAATACACTGTGAATTACGAAATTTGAAGGCGATCTTATTTAAAACAAAAAAGTTTTTCCCACTAGAACTTCTTTTTCGACCGATCATTCATACTGCAGCTATATGCTATGGTCATCCGATTTTGATAAAACTTTGTTGAAATGTGTTAAAGTATATAAATAAAGAATATGCCAATAAAAAGGACGTTTTCATTACCAACAAAAAAGTTTTTCTCACTCGAACTAGTTTTTCGACCGATCGTTCCTATGGGAGCTATATGCTATAGTCATCTGATTTCGATCAAACTTTGTAGAATTGTGTAAAAGTACATAAAATAAGTGTAAGCCAATGATAAGGACGTTTTCATTAAAAACAAAAAAGTTTTTCTCACTAGAACTAGTTTTTCGACCGATCATTCCTATGGCAGCTATATGCTATAGTCAACCGATTTCGACTAAACATAGTGAAATCATGGGAAAGGATAGTAAACTAAGAAAAACGTACATTGGAGGCGTTTCCATTAAAAACAAAAAAGTTTTTCTCACTAAAACTAGTTTTTCGACGGCCGGTTCCGACAAATGTGCAGCGTATTTGTACCAAAAGACTTCATGCAAAGTTTGGTGAGGATAGCTTTAAAACTGACGGAGGAGATAGCATAGAAACAGACGGACAGACGGACGGACAGACGGACAAGGCTAAATGAACTCAGCTCGTCTTTCTGATCAAGAATATATATACTTTATGTGGTCGGAGATGCTTCCTTCAATGCGTTACAAACATCTGCACGATTTTATAATACCCTCTGCAAGGGTATACAAATAATAAAATTTTTTTTGTGAGTCGCAAATTCTTCATCTGGAGATACAAATTGCCTTCGCTCCTAAAAATTACTTTTGAATTCCAATCTGTAACCTGAGCAAAAACATTTTTGAACCGCGAATTCTTCAGATGAAGATGGATGAATATATTGCACAGCCTAAGTTGACGTGATGTTTATTAAAATAAGCAGGAAATTAAATCGATTACTTTGCTTGGCACAAAATTAACTAACAAAATTTCTTTTCATAGATCAAAAACAACGAGATAATTTACGAGTTGAGCTGTTATACGGCGCTGTTTGCTTGATTCGCAAAAATTTTCTGAATTGATTTTTTCGAACTGTTTTTTTGAAAGGGGTCTAAAAGGGCGAGTGGACTAGTGCAGGGCTCTAGTAAATATCAAACTTGTAGAAAATTTGCATTGAATTTATTTAAATCAGAAACATAATTCGAAAATCATATGCGATTAAAAATATTTTATATGGGCAAAAACAAAAATTTCCAAATTCATTTACAAGATTACCATGGTTGATTTCTGCATGTAAATTCTTCATAGTTCGCGGTCTATCGACCTTTCCTGCTCATTTTTCTTCCTTCTGAAAAGGCGCTTCTCCTCTCTCCTTTTCACCCGGTATCGCTCCTTAACAGCCCGCGTTGCTCCAGATTGCAGAGTTCTCCTGTAGGCAGCGTCTTTCTCTGCAGTAGCGCGGCGGCACTCATCATCGTACTATGACTGTTTTTGGGGAGTTTTCGGCAAATCCGAGAATCTCCTTGGCAGCCGTACTCATAGAGTGTGAAATATGCTTCCACTGTAAACCAGAAGGGCCAGGTGGGGTTTCCCTGAGCAGGTTACTTTGCTGAGTAGGCTTCAGATGTCCGTTGTGAAAGCAGCTTCTCAACGTTTAGCTTTCGGCGTGTGTTGGACTGTGCGGCAAGTGCCTCACTGAGCCGTGTGCGTACTGTGGCTGCAACAAGGTAGTGATCCGAGTCAATATTGGCTCCTCGGAGCGCACGTACGTCTACAACACTCGATGAGTGCCGTCCGTCTATCACAACGTGATCAATCTGGTTTCGTGTTGATTGACGATCAGGGGACTTCCAGGTCGCCTTGTGGTCGTCGCGGTGTTCAAATCTGGTACTACTAATGACCATGTTCCGGCCCGAAGCGAAGTCTATTAGCCTCTCTCCATTGTCGGAGGTTTCTTCGTGCAGGGTAAATCGGCCGATAGTCGGGCGAAAAACTTCTTCTCTCCCAATTTTTGCGTTACAGTCGCCTAGCACGATCTTGATGCCGTGATCGGGGCAGCGCTTATATAGGTCTTCTAGGCGCTCATAGAATTCGTCTTTTTCCGATTCGTTCTTGACTTCTGTCGGGTGCGCGCACTGATAAAACTAATTTTTCAATATTTTGCCTTAAGTCTGAGTGCGGTAAGTCGCTTGTCAACTGGTGTAAAGCTGATGACTGAGCGGCACAGTCTTTTGTTGACTGCAAGCCGCAACCAAAATCGTGCTTCGAATCATGTCCACTGTAGTAGATCTCCCATGGGGCTTTGGTTTCGGATGTTATCACCTTAAACCCATGTCCAGTCCATCGCATTTCCTGAAGTGCGGTAACGGCTTGGAATCCGCACGCTCTCCATTGAGGTTACGAACATTCAAGGTGCATATCCTCAAATCGTGGTCCTTAAAACGTTTGCTTAGGTTGTCGTCGGGGGGGGGGGGGGGGGGGGGGGGTTCCGTATCCGAGTCATTGTTTTAGTTTTTATTGGCGGGTGTAATAGACGAGAATCGGGTGTCAAGCCCGAAGTAACGCTCTCTATTTGTCCCAGGGTAGGATCGCCGCTCACGTTAGCCAGCAGCTTTGGGATACATACTCACAAATTACCAATGGTGTGAGTAAATCAAGCATAAAATACACCCCATAGCTTTGTAGCGATAAGAGTCTCTAGTACCAAGGGTTACAAATGGAGGTGTGAGTCAACATAAAACGCAGTAAAAAAATACGCCCCAATAGGGAGGGAAAAGTTCCCCCACTTCCGAAGTGTGGCAGGTTCACATTTTCTTCTGAAATTAGTTGTGAAATGATCTTTTGAGTCTTTTTCCGACTCTGACGCCATTTATTTTTCGTCTCCGTAGCGTAAAAAAAACTCTGTGGCCCTGATCACGGAATCAGTGCTCGTGACTACGCTCCGATACATTTGTGCAGCCCTGCTGAGGGTAGGTTAAGATCGATAACAAACGAGGCGGTCAGTCTCAATCAAGATGGCGTGGGCAACGCACTAATTAATAAACCCTCACTCTCACCTGTATTTCGATATTCAAAACTTCACTTCGCGACGCTAAGCAATTTCGGTATAAGTTTTCCCTTCTCGTCGGAACTTAACTATATTTATAAGCTTGAATAAATGTTACTATAAGTGAACTAATGAAAGTACGAGTGTGTGTGTTCTATTAATGTGCGGAAAAGTCAAGTCGCCTACTGGAGGCGCAACATTTTTATTAATTAGTGCCACTAATTTTATTAATTAGTGCCAATAACTTTGATTAAGTAGTTTTACGGCAAAACTATTGGCTCGATCAGCATACTTGCACACTCTGGAGCGGTGCATTTTTGGCGGATTGAATTGGATTTGATTGAGACTCTGACGGCGGCGGTGGCCTTGGATGTCACACAATATCACAATATTGTGAAATAGGAATTCCTGGAATTGGCTGGTGTGTTTGTGTGTATTTGGCGTATACACATGCTGTCTCGCTCACTCATATTGAAATCATCATGAAATTGCGCAGCAACAAAAAAGAAGAAAACGGCGGCAAAATCGACGGCGTCTACTCCAACACATTCAAAAAGGAGATGATGCAATAGAGATCAATATGAGTGGAATTGATGAAATAGAGATGGCTGAAAAGGAAGAAAATAAGAGTGAAACCAAACTGGACGGTTTCATGCAGCAAATGATGGCTTGGCAAAGATCTCAGGAGGACCAAATCATTCGAACGATGGCTTCAATGCAGAAAATGCAAGAAAAAAGAAAAATGGAGTCCATTCAAAAGCATCAAGAGGAAAACATGGAATCCATCCAGAAGTATCAAGAGGAGAATATGCAGTCCATCCAGAAGATTCAAGAGGAGAACATGGCGTCAATGTATATCGCCATACAGCAACAGATGACCATCATGAAGACGGATTTCGCTGCAAGCAGGGATGAGCCGCAGGCAGCGGCAGAATTAAAACCGGGCGGTCACAGGCATGTTGACTTTGTGGACGCAGATCATGAGCTTGACAGCGATGGCATTGGCTCACACAAAATCGAACCCAGGCTCTCACGGGGAGGCACCCCATCCAAACGAGAGTACAAGGATGTCCATGGTACAAAGGAAGGCGCCAATGCATATAGCGCTTCACAGGGAAGTGCTCCTTCTTCTGGATCATCCATGGCTGGCAGTGTGTCCAATCCGGTGTCCACACAGGGTGGCGCCACACACAATAGCGCTTCACAGGGAAGTGCTTTTTCATCTGGATCGTTCATGGTGGGCGGTGTGTCCAATCTGGTGTCCACACAGGGTGGCGCCTCACACAATAGCGCTTCACAGGGAAGTGCTTTTCCATCTGGATCGTCCATGGCGAGCAGCGTGCCCAATCCGGTGCCCAGACAGGGTGGCACCACAACCTATGGCGCTGCACAGGGAAGTGCTTTTCAATCTGGATTGTCCATGGCTGGCAGTGTGTCCAATCCGGTGCCCAGACAGGGTGGCACCACAACCTATGGCGCTGCACAGGGAAGTGCTTTTCAATCTGGATTGTCCATGGCTGGCAGTGTGTCCAATCTGGTGTCCACACGGGATGGCGCCAGTAGCATGTTTACTCCACAGGGGAGTGCATCTGGATTCAGAGCCGCAACGGTGGGCGGCACATATGGCGTTTCACAGGGAAACGTAACTGGAACGGGAGCCCGATTGGCAAATGACGCATCTGGATTCAGAGCCGCAACGGAGGGCGGCGCACATGGCGTTTCACAGGGAAACGTAACCGGAACTGGAGCCCGATTGGCAAATGACGCATATACTCTCAGCACCGCACAGGGCGGAAGAAATGGCTATGGCGCTTCACAAGACGGAGCTACTGGATTTTACAACTCACAGGTAGGCTGTACAAATGTTAATGCTATCCGGGCAACTGATGCATCTGATTTTGGTGCCACGGGGTCACAGAGATTTGAGGCACATGGTCATATAAATAGATCACAAGGTTCTGGGCACAAAATTATAGACTTGCCAAATTTTAGTGGGTTGGCAGAAGAATGGCCAGTTTTTTAACTGTATGTATAGGGAAACCACAGAGGCTTTTGGTTATACAGATTTGGAAAATTTGTTGCGATTGCAAAAAAGCTTAAAAGGAACAGCAAGAGATGATGTGGCTTGTATGCTAATAAATCCGGTAAATGTAGAGTATATCATGAAACGTCTTGAGTTAAGATATGGGCAACCAGAACAGCTGGTAAGGAGCCAATTAGAGAAGGTGGCTCAAATAAGTCAGATTTCGGAAAACAATTTAGAGAGGGTAGTTTCATTCGCAACAAAGGTTGCTAATCTTGCAATGTTTTTAGAGTCGGCTAATGCATTTCAGCACTTACAAAATCCGGTTTTATTAAGCGAACTTGTTAGCAAACTTCCCATGAGGATGCGTATTGAATGGTCAACATACGCGTCAATAATGTCTCCCTATCCAGACTTAAAACATTTCGCTAATTGGATTGACCATATATCGCTTAACATCGCACGAGCAGCACTGACGACTGCACCATATCGAATGCATCAGACTAAAGGAGATTCCCATTCAAATCAGAAGACTCTGATGCAAACCACGACAGATGTAACTACAAAGAATTCATCTTTAATTTCATGTTATCAGTGCAAAGGAGACCATACATTAGACAAATGTAAGGAGTTTGCAAAGGGTAATATTGCAGACAGATGGGAATTGGTCAGAAAATTAAAGTTGTGTTTCGGATGTTTGGGACGTGGACACAGCGTGAATTCATGCAAGAAGAAACGTGATTGCAATATAGAGGGATGTAAGCGATCTCATCACAGAATGCTGCACAAAAAGGCTGAGACAAATAATATTAATGTGGCTTCAAAGACGGTGGAAGACCATCCAACATCAAGCAGTATGGGTGCAAATGTACTTACGGTAAAGGCAAATACATCGAAGTTGTTGTTCAAGGTCCTGCCAGTGGAGGTAGTTGGACCAAATGGGTCAGTTATTCAGACATTTGCATTTTTGGACGAAGGTTCGTCGGCAACTTTGGTTAATGAAGAATTGGCTAGAAATTTGGGGGTAAATGAGACAAAAGAAAAATTAACTTTGAAATGGATTGGCAGTCATGCCAAAGATGTTACAACGATGAGGTGTAAATTGAGGATTCGATCTCAGGGCAGTACTAATTGGTTGCGATTAATAGGCAACACAGTTCCTCAGATTGGATTGCCTCTGCAGTCTTTGGATATAAATGCTATAGGCAAAATGAATCCACATATAAATTTACCTCCCATTAAAAGCTATTCCAATGCAGACCCAATGATATTGATAGGGATTGACAATTGTCACTTGGTTAAGACAATAAAAAGTATTGATTTGAACAGTAATCTAGTTGCAGCAAAGACACCACTAGGTTGGCTTATATACGGTTCAACACAGACGAACCAACTGAACGCATCGGCTCAATTATCTGTAGTATTTCATGCGACTACTGAAAATGACGAGAAAGACGACATACACAATTTGATGGCTGATTATTTTACAACTGAAAACTTTGGAGTCAAAATTGCTGAGACACCATTGGAATCATCTGACGTGCTAAGAGCCCGTAAAATATTGGCAGAGACAACAAAAAAGATCGACGGCGGATACGAAACAGGACTATTGTGGAAAGAGGATCATGTCCAACTTCCAGAAAGTTATCAAATGGCCTTGAAGAGATTGCTTATAATAGAAAGAAAGATTTGTGGTACTGATCAGCTGGTTGAATACGAAAAAGCAGTACAAGATTTCGTTGCTAAAGGATATGCTGTAAAATTGACAAAGGAAGAAGCGGCTTTGAATGGTCCACGTACATGGTACCTACCACATTTCGGGGTTTACAATATAAACAAACCAAAGAAGATGCGACTCGTTTTTGATGCTGCTTCCACTGTCGATGGAGTTTCATTAAATACAAATTTGTTGAAGGGACCAGACGAAAATCCTCCGCTAACTCAGATTTTATTTCAATTTCGGCAAGGCAGAGTTGGTGTGTGCGCAGACATAAAAGAGATGTTCCTTCAAGTTCAAATGAAGAAAGAGGACCAAGATTCATTAAGGTTCTTATGGCGATCGGGCGACACAAACCAGGAAATTGATGTCTACAAAATGAAAGTGATGACGTTTGGCGCCACCTGTTCTCCATCCTGTGCTCAATATGTTAAAAATTTGAACGCTCAGAATGCTATCAGTAACAAGGAAGCCGTGATCAAGGCAATCGAGTCCAATCACTACGTTGACGACTATGTGGCAAGTTTTGATTCTGAGTATGAAGCACTTGATATTAGCGGCGAGGTCAAAAGAGTACACAGAATTGCGAAATTTGAGTTAAGAGGCTTTGTTTCCAACTTAGCGAACGTCCAAAATTGTCTGAATGACATGGAACCATCTGGCGACACACAAGGAACTGTAAATATGGATACGGGAGCCATTGATAAAATCTTGGGGATGTACTGGGACAGCCAAAATGATAACTTTATTTTCGACTTACAAATGAACCGTGTCGATAAGGATATAGTCAATGGACTGAAGCGCCCGACAAAGAGACAATTGCTAAGTTTAATTATGTCGGTTTATGATCCTTTTGGTATGTTAGCAGATATTATGATTTACGGAAAAGTCTTGGTGCAAGAAGTGTGGCGGTCTGGCATCTTATGGAATGATCTGCTACCAGAAAAACTGTATGGAAGATTCAAGCATTGGCTGCGACAACTGAACAAAGTAAAGGAATTTAAACTTAATCGCTGTTATTCTTTAAATTTCTTGTCAGAGGAAGCAAGTATAGAGCTTCACATATTTGTTGATGCAAGCGAACAGGCGTTTGCAGCGGTGGCGTATTGGCGCATAATCTGCAATGAACAAGTAAATGTGGTTTTTGTGGCTGGCAAAACGAAATGCGCGCCTCTCAAGATATTGTCTATACCAAGGTTGGAACTGCAAGCTGCAGTTTTGGGCACCCGTCTAAGGAATTCAATATTGAATTGTCACGGGATTAAGGTTTGTCGCTCAGTACTATGGTCTGATTCACAGACTGTAATTTCATGGATTCAGTCCGATTTAAGACAATATAAGCAGTTTGTGGCTTTCAGAATCAGTGAAATTCTCGAATCAACCAATGAGGACAACTGGCGTTGGATACCTACTCAACTGAATGTAGCTGATAAGGCCACCAAAACAAATAAATCAGCTGAGTATGAACCTAATAATATCTGGACTAGCGGACCAAGGTTCCTAATGGAGAAAAGAATCAAATTGGCCAAAGCCGGATATAATGTTTAGACCCGACGACGCAAGTGAACGCAGGAAAATAGTTCTGACCGGAGGTTTTTTGATGGGTTTTATAAGAGGCAGGGAGGGGGGGAAGGTTTTAAGTATTTTTTTTTGCTTTAGTATAAAAAAAAATAAACACATTTCCCTTTTCAATTTTATTTATTCTCCCCCCCAAAACACAAAATCATTTCCTGTTGGGCGAAATAATATCAACTCAGACACCTGGCGATCCAGACAACTTTTGTCACCGTAAGCCAGTATCGCGTCGCACAACAACTTAAGGATCAATTCTGGCGACGCTGGATTAGGGAGTACTTGCCAACTTTAACCAGGCGTACAAAGTGGTTCGCACCAACCAAGCCAATTAAGATCGGAGACGTAGTTCTTATATGTGATGAAAATCAGGCACGAGGCAGTTGGAAAAAGGGTGTGGTTATCCGAACTATACAGGCTCATGACGGAAAGATTAGGATAGTTGAGGTCAAAACATCTTTAGGGATTCTGAAGCGACCCATTTCCAAACTTGCTGTCCTAGATCTAGTTGGTAAAACTCCATAGTCGTTTTACGGTGGGCGGGATGTTATAGACTCCAGAAAAATTTAAATTTGGCGCTCAAGAATGCGATATGTCTCTGTGGCCCTGATCACGGAATCAGTGCTCGTGACTACGCTCCGATACATTTGTGCAGCCCTGCTGAGAGTAGGTTAAGATCGATAACAAACGAGGCGGTCAGTCTCAATCAAGATGGCGTGGGCAACGCACTAATTAATAAACCTCACTTCACCTGGTTCTCGAGATCATAAAGAAATTGTTTAAATCTTCACTACAACTCATTTAGCGCATTACAATCCCGCAAACTTCTAGCGCCACCCTCGTATTGATATCGATAGTCACCGATGGCTTGGGCGCTTGTGTGTAGTTATCGGCGTGCATTTGACAAGATAAAGTTTTCATTCAGCTTTTTTCAGGAACCTGTACTCCAAATTTCTGCCATGGCCACTTATGAGGGAAGTTAAGAATGTGCCCAATCAGCCGGATCAATATCTATTTGATGTGCGCAACGAGTCGGAGCTGAAGGAAACGGGCGTATTGCCGGCCAGCATTAACATTCCACGTAAGTCATAACCGAATCCATAAGCTTAAGAGGATTACCAAATAAAAAATGGGACACACCTTTTTTGCATGTCGACAGTGCCCGAGCTGGAGAAAGCTCTCAATTTGAACGATGCTGACTTCGCCAAGTCCTATGGCCGCCCAAAGCCGGCCATTGATGCCACTGTTATCTTTTCCTGCAAGGCAGGCGGCCGTGCTGCTCGGGCCGCCAATTTAGCTCGCACCCTGGGCTTTGTCAAGTAATTCCAATTGATGTCCATATTGTGTATATCAAGATATATATTTTATTTTCTATATAAATTGCAGCGCTAAGGCTTATCCCGGCTCCTGGACGGAATGGCAGGAGAAGCAGCAGAGTCAATAAAAAAATTACAAAAAATTGAGAAAAACATAAATAAATTCTATAAGCATAATTAAAAAAAAATGGCAAAACTTATACTCTAATCTCCTGTAGTTCACCCCAACTGCGTCCAATTCGTAGCTTCACCTTGAGGGGAACACTCAATTTGGCGCAATTCTCCATGGTAAGACTGAGGGACTTTGGCTATCTTCTTGGCCTTATCGGCGGGCACCTCGTAAATGAGCTCATCGTGGATATGTAAAACCAGATTTACCTCGTTCTCAGCTAGGCCTAACCTTTCGCGATAACGTCCCAAATGCTTCTCCATCCGCAAAATGGCGCTCTTGGCCAAGTCCGCCCCCGAACCTTGGATGATGGAGTTAAAGGCCTGGCGTTCGGCCTTGCCTGTGGGATGGAAAACAAAGAGGGGATTATACAGCGGGCTGATGAAAAACCATTTACGAGAAGTACTCACTCTGCAGCTGGTGCTCGGCGCTGTTAATGTGTTCTAGATATCTGCGCCGACCCGTTATGGTCTCCACATAGCCATTATTACGGGCAAACTTGATCACTTTTTCGGTATACTTTCTGATGCCCGTATAGGTCAGGTGGAATTGTTCCGACACCATATGTGCCTCCTGTTCGGTACAGTCCAATGATTCAGCTAGTTTGCACATGCCCATGCCATAGACCATGCCATAGCAGATCTTTTTAGTGCCTTCGCGCAGCTTCTCAGAAACCTTTGACTCGTCTATCTCGTTCCAACGCGCGGCTATTGCCGTGAACAAATCTTGCTGTGAGTTAATTACCTCCAGCAAGGCTTCATCCTGGGACAAGTGCGCCAAAATACGCATCTCCAGCTGACAAAAATCGGCCGAGATTAGGCAACGCTTTTCATCCAAGGGCATGAAAACGGAACGGCAGGATATGTTGAGCTTTTCAATAACGAAATCGATTTCAAAATCTTTGGCCACATTTTGTAAATTTGGCTCGCACATCGAAATGCGTCCGGTGGCCGTGTACGTAATACTCTGACCATAAACTCGATTGTTCTGACAGCTTTTAAGCAATGGCTCTATAGTTGACCTCACCACGCTCAGCTTACGATAGGCAATTATCAGCTGTGAGATAGACGAGTCCAATTTCTCGAGAACTTGACGTGAAGTGGTCACCCGGCCATTGACCTTACGATTTAGACCTAGTACCTTGGCCACGGCCTGCGTGGAGCCCAGGTTGAAACGTGAGCCATTTATCTCGAATATATATTGCTCCAGTCTTTTCAGTGTACCATGTACTTGTTGAAGAAGTTCCTGCAGACGTTGCTCATTGGCGGGGAAGCCAACGCATTCCATTTGACAGAGGGATAGCTGAAGGGGCATTTCCAGATCTGCAAAGAAAACATTATAGTGTACATTAAACTAAGGTAGTCAAACCGAACCAATGTTCTTTCAAAAATTCTGAATTTAACCAATAGAGATTAACACAAAAATAGTATGAGGACACAATAGAATGGATATTTCTATGGAAAACTACGTCAAACCTAGGTTACACAGTACTGCCAACAAAAAAAAAACCGAAATCAAGGGTACAGGGTAAATTGGAGTCGGAGCACTCGACTACAGAGTCCTAACTTGTTAATCTTAAGAAGTGTTCGAAAAAGACTCATCAAGGTATGTAGTTTTTGTTAAAATGATCTTCCAAATGATATGTGGACAGACTTCACACAGCGTACTCATGTAAAATCGAAGATCCACGTTGAAGTTTTCCCTTGCCATTCACTTGCAAGGCCGTTATTCATCTATATTCTACCCATACAGAACCTAATTAGAAGCTTAGGCTGGATCAAAATTTATTTAAAATTTATGTAAATTAAACGGAACTAAATATTTTAGAGCTGGCGTCATAAATATCATCCCAAGGAACTTTTGATAGACCAATTGAGCAGGTGCGGAAACTATGGGCAGCCAAGGCATATTTGCCCCCTTAAATTGTTCTTCACGATTGACAATCACTTTGTCCACTCCGTCCCCTATATAAATCAAGTAAGAAAGTCTGTCTAGCCAAATTATAATTTACTTTGTGCCTTCCAAAAATTCTGTTAAGGAGTGTGGCGTGATGCCCATTGCCGTTGGGGCCGGTGCTGCCCAGCATAACTGTTTGATTTCCTAATAAGCAGGGATTCATACCGACACGATCGGTGTATATCTCTGCCGATAGCTATATTAAAGTGACTGTTTATGATGGAAAGCGGTTATAGATTACTAGTTAGCATTCTAAAAAGCTTAAAAAAAGTGTTCGGCCAATATAAATGCCTTGACCGAAACCGAAATTCGTTCGGTATTAATCCCTGCTTTTAGCTTACCTTACCAATCCCTTGGCGGATCGATATATAATCCTTATTACTAAATAAGTCCAGAAGGTACGAACTTTCCACATATAAAAATGTGATAGACATGGCGTTTTCTTTTAATTTAAGGGGGCGGGAAGGGACGTGGCAAAAATTGAAAATAAACTTGATCTGCCCGCAAGTATAAGAGTTTGTCGAACACATGTCGAACATCTATCACTTACCTTCTCTGAGATCTGCTTCTTCATACGGACAAACGGTCATGACTAAATCGTGTCGGCTGTTGATGCTGATCAAGAATATATATACTTAAAAGGGTCGGAGATCCTTCTAGCTGTTACATGATTGTGCACAAACTTAATATGCTCTGTGTACCTATGGTACAGATAAATATAAAAATCGTTTGCCCTCTAATATTTTTTGGAACTGGCCGTTTAAGTTTCTTTTCAGGTTGAGAAACCCAGCAACAGGTGACGATTTAGTTCAAAGACTAACGACAACGAAAAGGAAATCAATGGAAATAAAAAAGTTTTAGTGGAGAACCTTCACTTTAAAAGTTGAGATGGGGTAAACTTTAGGGCGATCCAAGAACAGAAATGAGTTTTAAAATGTTTTGCGGACTGCCTTACATTCGAAAGTTTGGAAAAATTACTTTTTCGCGCAGATTTAAGGGCAAATTCGGACTTTAGTTGAGAACTTTCACTTTTAATGTTGAGGTTCAAGGCTTGAAACTAGCCGATATTAAGGACGATCCTTGAACAACTTTTCGAACTGCCTTACCTTCGAAACTCCGGAAAAAAACTTTCTAAACAGATTTAATCGAAACTAGGAACGTTATTCTTAAGTACAGGCTTTAGTGGTTGAGATTCGGCGAAATCCTAGAACGAAGATAATGTTTAGGTCTTTTTTTAGCCTTGCCATAAATTTAACAGTCCGAAAAATATATTTTCGCGCAGATTCATGAACAAATTGGTTCGGTTTAAAAAAAGACGGACTTAATCTCGGCCGATCTTAGGTCAGAAATTAAGATTTTGACCGTTTTTGGAGTGTTTTACCTTTGAAAGTTGGCAAAAATATCTGTTCGCGCAGATTTAAGGGAAGATCGGGATATCTAGCGAAAACGGGCCTTCAATAAATATATGATAAAGTGTGAGTGAACCACTGAACCTAACCGAAACCGCGTTTTAGTTGGCTGCAAAAACCATGTTTTAAGCCGAACCTGCGATTCAAAAACTCTGTGAACCACTGAACCGAAACAGTTTTTACTTCCGAACGGTTGGCATCCCCGAAAAAAACTGCACTCTTTCATTTAATGGTTCATCAACCATTATCCGATTAAAACAAATATACAAATCATTATTCATTTCAATCCACAAACCTAAGATTCCAAACATCTTGAACGAACTTTCTGCAGAATTTTAGAGGTTTACGGCTGTTGGACAAGAAATTAAGCGAGGTCACTTCGAGGTGAGGATAGGCCGATCCTAAGCAGGCTTTGGAAAATATTGACTGAGCAAAGAAAATAAAAAAAAATAGTGCGTCAGAATTCAGTAAGCATTTGGGCAATCGCCGAACAGAGTCTTCTAGAAGACTAGAAGACTGAATCTTCCGGCAATCTGTACCTGCGATTCCCAGAAGATTGTTTAATTGCCAATCGCAGAAAAGAGTCTTTTGGGAATCGCAGGGAAGATTGCCGGAAGATTCTCTTTTCGTCGATGGACGATTAAACAATCGCCTGGGAGTCGCCGTGGAGATTGCTACTCTTCTTAAAGGCTCCTCTAAGACACTTCAATAAGACTCTTTTGCGAGTCTTCTGGAAGTGTCGCTGAAGTGCCTTACTTTCTCCCAAGAAACGATCAGAGTGCGATATCTTGGCGGTTCGCCCGAGACTCATTGCCGATCAAAAATGTTTGCTGGGAAGTTATTCAAAGAGTTAAGCCGGGTGTCCAGCAACGCAAAACCAAAAAATTCCTGCCAAAGTTCATAGGCAAAAAAATCGTTTGTTTATTATCCTGCAACTTGACCAAAATCCTCACATTGAATAGATAGCGGCGTATCGATTGCGGCGTTTCTTAAGCGTGTGTGGAACCTAAAACAGCTATTGCACAGCTCAGGAATATATTGTTGACAATTATTTTGGATGTGATGAGCGTACAGATGGAGGCAAATGGGGGTGAAGAACAAAGCAAACGCCAGATAATGTTTATATAAATAGCGGTTTCTGTTTTGTAATAGTTTCATTCTCCCTTATTGCTTCACATGCAGCAGATTCATTTTGCCAAGGTTTTGACCCGGCTGCTGAGCTCTTGTTCTTATCTTGTATTCAAATGTAATAGACTTTATTTAATTGGCTACCAACCATTGAGTCTTATTTCTCTTACGAGCCACACTGGAGTCTTGCTCAGCCCTCGGCCCAATAATTTAGAACGAATTGTGAGACCAATGTGGCTGATGTCGAGGTGTGATGTCATCACACCCGACCGCTCAATCAATAATAATCCACTATCTACAATGGTAGACCGAAGTTGGTTAAACGGTATTTTGTTTAACTTTAATTAAATTCAAACTTGGCCAAAATATTTTACTTGGGTTCCACAAACTCAAAATAAATAGCAAATTCCTGGCAGGATTTTTCTGCAGTGCTGGATACAGGACTTTAAGGATAAATCCATGATACAATTATACAGGTACGGCGCACATTTAAGTTGACTGACAGCTAGAGAGAGTATGTTAGAGAGAGTGTGTAAATGAGAGAGAGAGTCTGACAGGGCACGAGCAACCAAATTTATAAAAATGATTTTCATATTACATACTCGATGAAAATCCACATCAGCAACAACAAAGTGAGCTGTGCAAACAAAAAAATTTGGCTCCGGCAATCGGAGAAAAAAGAGTGTGACAACCTTTCACATGGAATGACAGCAAACGAACTAAAATAATGTGGACTCAATTGAAAGCACAATGACATATCCGCCGTACCTGTATAATTGTATCATGAATAAATCGGAACATAATACAACAATACATGATATAAATAGGGGTTTGTCAAGAAGAGCAAGCCCAAAAATTCGAATAAAACAAACGGGCGCAAACCAGCTCTGACCTGCTTTATCGACTGCTGGTGCTGTAAACCATTTCGAAACTCTTAGCTAAGATAGTTCTTTATCGCCTGAGAGACACCATTATAGACATCACAGGCGAAGAGCAAGCCGGATTCAGACAGGCTACGTCGTGTTGGGACCACAAAAACTCTGTCCACATTCTGATCGAGCAATTCACCGAATTCAACTCAGACCTGCACATGACCTTTATGGACTTGACTAAAGCCTTAGACAGTGTAAATAGGGAGTGCATATGACAGGGAGGGATACCGGAAAAACTTATTTCCCTCATTAGAGCGACATACGACATCGCCCAGTGTAGAGTGCTTCACGGTGGAATGCTATCGCAGCCTTTACCAGTCCTGAGCGGCAGGGATGTGCTCTGTCGCCCATTCTGTTTATAATAGTGGTTGCAGACGTGTTCGCTACAATGCAACCTGCTCCCAACAACAGCGGCATTGAATGGTCAATAACTACAAGACTGCGGCATCTGGATTATGCAGACGATATATGCCTACTGTCAAATAGACTAAGCAACCTGGCTATTACACTATCCCACCTTGTCACCTCAGCCAAATGGCAGGCATTAAAATCAACACAAAGAAGACAAAATCGCTCAGCATCCGTTCTGGACAATCCCATGTTCTGGTGTTGGATGAATTCAGCTACCTGGGAAGCGTTGATGGAGGGACGGAACTCCAAACATTTGTAAACCGATGCCTGCCATCTACTGCATATTCTGGCCTGACAAAATTCGGCGAGCCAATATGCAGATTGACGTCGCATAATACGCAGTATGAAATGGAGCTGGAGAGGACATACATTGCGTAAAAGCGAGAACAACATCGCAAGGAAGGAACCCGTTGGACGGAGTCGGCCGGGCACGTGGCAGACCTCTTACCTCTAAAGAACTTGAGCAGCTGCCCTGTACCAATCCTCTCCAGATTCTCAATTTGTCCCTGGAGTATTTGCACGGTAACGCAAGCTTCTATTGAGGCTCTTAGCTTGGGTAAAATGGCACTGCTGGTATCTAACCCAAAGCTGTTATAGCCACGCCCACTTCCACAGAGATTGGCCAGGGCTGTACATTCGGGCGCAAATTGCTGGCACTGTAAAGATCAAGTGTGAATAAAAACATCTTAAATTCCCATCCAGGGACCCACTTACCATATTGTGAAAGCTTAGCGTTTTGTCGGGCTGCAACAGCCAGTTTGCCACTTTGGGATCCTCCAGTTTAGCTCCAATTTCATTCAGTTTGGGCACGGCTAGACGCAAAATCTTCAACTGCTCTTTGCCATCATGCATCAGTAAGGTCAACTCTCGGCGAGACATTAATTTGCTTAACTCCTCTACTTTCAAATCGGTGGCTATCACCTCAGTCTTTTCCTCTTGCTGCATATTCATGTAGTAGACCACATTATCCGCCAGGCAAAAGGCCACTCCCGCTATAAAGCTAGAGTCGTCTACCTGAAACAGCACCTGCTTAGCGGTGGCGGCTGCCTGCAGCTTTGCCGCCAACTGGTTAATGAGCAGGTTGGCTCCTATAAGGGGTTTCCTCTTACCAGCCTGCGGCTGTACACCCACACCAAAGCCACAACGCTCAGCGCTATGCAGCTCCTTGAATGCCATCTGGAATAATTGACGATTACCGCATATGTCCACAATGTTTAGGCTCTTGAAACTGGAGGCTGGATTGTCATCCAACTTGGAGCAGCTTAAAATATGCGAGGCATTTAGTTGATTGGGATTCTTAAGCAGCGAATTCTCAAGTGACATATCACTAAGCTCCATAGAGGAGGCTGTTCCACTCGTCATGGATTCGGGCTCGATTTCTGCGGCAGGTATTGCAGTTGGTTTGGGACTTGGCAGACGCTGAGAGCGCAACTGATAGGAACGCATTAAACGTGAGGCAAGCGGAGTCTGTAGATTTAAATTGCTTATTGCATCCAACTGCTCCTTGGGCTGTGAGCTGGGTATCTCATCGGACTCCGAGTGCGAGGTGGGCATCATTGATTTACTCTCGGCTGCATTTAGAGCTGCCGTAATACCCGAGCTGAGCATGAATGAATCATCGGACATGAACAGTTCCTCCTCTGCAGAGGATTTTTGGAGTTTCAAGCGCTTTTGTTGGGTGCTTGGAGCAGATTTGACTGGCTCAATGGTAGGAGTTAGTTTCCTTATTAAGGCGACTGGTTTTTTAAATTTTGGTGGCGTCTCCGCAGAGTTATGGTTCCGGGGGCTCCTCCTGGGAATTTTTGGGTAATATCCATTATTTAGATAGGGTGGTGTGGCTTCACATTGTTTCTCCGCGGGTGTATTTTTGGGCGAGCTATCCACTTCTTTTCTTTTGGAAGGTGCAACACTTTTGTTCGATTTCCAGAGGGAAAGACTTTGATTTTCGGATTGACTTTTAAGGGAACGCGCACTAGTGGTGGGCTGCTCCCGGTCAGACCCTGTGATTGGACTCGGGATACTCAGGGTGTAGGCCAAAGGGACCCCTTTGGCCTTTTCGGATACTTCAATTGTGGGTTCATATGTTATATAAGGTTGGAGATGTGGTATGTTGGCAGGGTCTTGGCGAGGTTCTTTGGGCATAAGGGCCTTCTGAGGCGTTATAGTATCCTTAACCACACTTTTCTTCAATTTCAGCATTGCCAGGCGACGATTTTCGGATTTTCTTGTGAGGGCACGCGTACTATTGGTGGGCTGCTCCTCAGCAGGCAGACTCGGGGAGTGCGACAAAGGGACCGCCTTTTTGGATACATTATCCGAGGTTTGAAAAATTTCCATTTCATAGTTAATAAGCTCCCTCTGAGGCTGGATGTTAGGGTTGTGATGTGGTGTGTTGGTGTGCTCTTGGCGAGATTCGCTGGGCATATGTGCCTTCTGAGGCTTTATAGTGTCCTTGACAACTGCCGCAGTCATTTGCTTTTGACTTTTTAACTCGATGCCTTTGCCCTGATCCAGCTTGGGGATCTTACGCTTTGTAGGACTCACTATTTGGCTCACTATTTGCTCTTCCTCCACTGACATATGCTGTTCCATTTCATTACCCTTGGCCTCCTTTTCTTGCGACCACCTGATATGGAGATGTGATATGTTGGCAGGGTCTTGGCGAGCTTCTCTGGGTATAAGTGCCTTCTGAGGCGTTATAGTATCCTTGACCACACTTTTCTTCAATTTTAGCATTGCCAGGCGACGATTTTCGGATTTTCTTGTGAGGGCACGCGTACTATTGGTGGGCTGCTCCTCAGCAGGCAGACTCGGGGAGTGCGACAAAGGGACCGCCTTTTTGGATACATTATCCGAGGTTTGAAACCTTTCCATTTCATAATTAATAAGCTCCCTCTGAGGTTGGATGTTAGGGTTGTGATATGGTGTGTTGGTGTGCTCTTGGCGAGATTCCATGGGCATATGTGCCTTCTGAGGCTTTATAGTGTCCTTGACAACTGCCGCAGTCATTTGCTTTTGACTTTTTAACTCGATGCCTTTGCCCTGATCCAGCTTGGGGATCTTACGCTTTGTCGGACTCACTATTTGGCTCACTATTTGCTCTTCCTCCACTGACATATGCAGTTCCATTTCATTACCCTTGGCCTCCTTCTCTTGCGACCACCTGATATGGCTTACACCAATTTCATATAATATAAGTTGTCGCGCCTCCTGTATAAGCAATTTGGCCGCCTCTGCCACAGTCATGCCCGCATGGCCTGTTATAAAGATATTCCTTTCCTTATTTCTTTCTTGCGCCTCATGTGCGTTTTCAAATTCCAGTTGTTTTGCTGAATCAAAGCTAACGGAATTAAAAAGTGCTTTCTCCAGCGCAAGGACATCGGCGGCGGCTAGCTCCTTAATTTTGGTAATGCCGGCATCATGTAGGACACGCGCACGTTTTTGTGTTAAGTTGGGCAGTCGCATCAAATCAATCAGATCTCCATGAACGCCGAAGTATAAGCGATCATTGAAATCTTCGAGAACCTTTAACAGACGTGAATATTGTAGGGCTTTGCAAAAGGCAGTCACAACGGCCGCAAAGCTGGAGCATGTTTGCTGAAGGCTCTGAAGCATGCCTCGCTGACACTTAAACTTGTGGGCCACCACATTTATGGGTGTCTCGTTAACCAGATCCAGCAGAGCCAAAGCTGTGTAGAAGCTAGAAAAAGATGGAATTTTTTTTAGAAATATCTGTCTGTCCTTAATATACTTTGTATACAGTTATAAAAATATGAAGTTTCGATATAAAGCTTTCAATAAGGAGGAAAATAAGGAGCAGGGCGTGGGTTTCTACGCCCTTTAGTTTTTTAAACCCAACATGAATTGGCGATGATAACTTCCACCCTTAATTTACCTGCAAAAAATCTATTGCAACACATCGTCCGCAGTATGAACTAGAAGTGAGCTGCCACACTCTTTCCGCACACAATCAGGTGTAAAGCAAAGATGCCTTCTTTTCACATTGTTATTTTTATTTTTCTTAAATGATCTTCGTGATGAAATTGAAGGAGGCCCTTGGATCAGTGATATCAACATCCGAGTACTTCTGTACGCAGACGATATCATGCAATTAGCAGACGATAAAGACATGATGCAACGAATGATCTACAAGCTCGAACAATATTGTACAAAGTGCAATCTGGAAGTGAATACCAGTAAGTCAAACATAATGGTATTTAGGAAAGGTGGTCGGCTGTCTCAAGGCGAGAAATGGACTTACAATTCGGAACCCATACCTATGGTATCAGAGTTCACCTATCTGGGAGTGGTACTAACACCAAACTTATCCTTTACTAAACATGTGGAGCAGCGAAACAGGTCAGTGAAAAACTGTATTCACAGTACATGGAAAAACTAGAAAGAAAGTCGGTCAAGCCCGACTATAACATACTCTGTACCTGTGAAGTGCTGCCCATAATTGTTTGTTTTCCTTTTAAACTGACAACAGTGCATCTGATCTTTACCAACTCTTTGGCGGATCGATAAGTAATCTTGATTTCCAAATACGAGGTGTGTTCAAAGGAAAAGGTAAGTTTTGAATTTTTTTGAAAAGTACTTATATATTCATCAATATCCATTTGGTTCCCTTCAAAGTAATCGCCCTCGGATATAATACACTTGTGCCAACGCTTTTTCCAATCCTCGAAGCATTTCTGAAATGCGCTTTTCGGTATGGCCATCAGCTCGTTCTTCGATTCTGACTTGATCTCATCAATTGTGGCAAAACGCTTTCCTTTCATTGGTCTTTTCATCAGTTTTGGAAATAGGAAAAAGTTGCAGGGAGACAAATCTCTGGTGAATACGGTGGTTGAGGCATGATTACGGTGTTGTTTTGGCCAAAAAATCACGAACAAACATTGAGGTGTGAGCTGGTGCATTATCGTGATGCAGAATCCTCGATTTATTTTTTCACAATTCCGATCATTTGATCCGTATTGTTTCACGCAAACGTTGCTTAACTTCCTTGTAGTATTTCTTATAAACTGTACGACCTTTTGGCAGGAACTTATGATGCACCACACCATTGTAATCAAAGAAAATAGTGAGCAAAACCTTCACATTTGAAGAGGCTCATCTAGCCTCTTCTTTTGGGATGATCACCAGTTATGACCCGCTTGAGCAAACCCGTATCGTTGTTGACGTCATTCAACAACTCCTGAGCGATACTAATGCGACGTTGCTTTTGCTCAAAATTGAGCAATTTCGGAACAAATTCCGCTGCCACACGTTTCATGCCCAAAACATTCGAGAAAATTGAATGGCATGAGCAGATTGATATGCCAAGATCCTCTGCAACTTCCGTAATGGTGATTTTTTTCGACGATTTTCTTAAACAATTTTTATACCCTGTTCCCATTAAAAATGGGAAAAGGGGATCTTTTTGTGCAAAAGTATGTAACAGGTAGAAGGGAAGCATTTGCGACCCTATAAAGTATATATATTCTTGATCAGCATTAACAGCCGAGTCGATTTAGCCATGTCCGTCTGTCCGCGCCGTCGTCCGGCTGGTGTGGGTGGTGTATCGTCCGTTTGTTTCGATTTGGAAAGTTCCTCCCCTCCCCTCTTTAGCAATGTCGACCACAATTTAAGATAGCCCTCAACTATTCAGTAAGGCCCAATATCTACCTATTCTGAAAAGATCATAGATCGGACAAAAAACACCAAGTTATATACAATCAATTTTGCTTGTGGGAGAGAGGGGGGCCTTGCATTGTCAGTTAGTCGGGGCACTCGACTACAGCTCCCTTACTTGTTTCATAGTATTTAGGGCTATAGTCGGACTTGACCGACTTTCTTACTTGTTTAATATTTAGATGTGTGGCCGGGTGGTTCAGCGACTAGTGTGAGAGAGGCTCGGCTTTGGCCCTTTGGGGCTGTGTGAAGCCATTTTACATTTTTTTTTTACATTAAAGACCAGCAAAATTGCCTCATAAGCTCCAAAGTCAACCAATAAATTTAAAAATGGTGTTTGAATTATCTTTTAAACAATTCGGACTATTTTAGCATCCAATTTCCAATCAAGAAATCAGCGTTTTCACGATTTCTCGAAAACGGGCCCCAATAAAAATTGTTGGACTCAGCGGACGGGTTTGTATATGAAATAGGCAGGCTGTAGACTAGAGAAATTTAAAATTTCTCAGAAATATGGCCGAGTTTCGAATATTTGCCTAACTCTATATAGTACCAGATAAGTCTACCGGAAAGATCCCTGCCTTACCCTCTCACTTACCGTTTATGAACTCGCACGATATTGTTGTCCAACTTTGATTGACTTCTCGTAGCTTTTACTAGGAACGCCTCACTGACGCCTACCATTTCGGCCACTCTTTTCATTTTAGATGATAGATTTTCCCACATGTTCAGATAGGTTAGCCATTCTAGATTCAGATGACAGCACACGGAATAGGGTGTTACCAAGTAGACTACATGCAGATCCGATTCCACATTTACGGACCGCGTTGCTCTATTCAGCTCAATAAAGAGTGCAAGGCCATCGATAGGTGGTATAGAAGAGGACAGACAGGCAGCTCCCAGGTGAGTGGCCACATAATACTTCAAATTATTTTCCTCATCCGTTTGCTGGCGTATAAACTCGAATTTGATAAGATAGTCCAAGACATCGCTAATATAGTCCTCGTCCGCTTCCCTCTGTTCAGCAAATGACTTTTGGGCACTCAGCAAGGTGCAGCTGACAAAGTTTTCAATGTCCTGTCTTGTGCTGGCTACCCCCGAGCATATAACCTCCAGTAGAGCACGAATTAGGTGGGTCTGTAGGAGAACATGACATGAGACTCTTGAGAAAGGGCATAGCCAAATAAGGAAAAGTGTTTTTGTATCAGGGATTGTAGCTAATATGTAGGAGGGTTTGCTCGTCAACCAAACCCCTCCTAGATAATAGCTACAGTCCGTGATCCAAAATATTCAAAAATCTCCTGGGGCACTTTTCCGAGAATTTATCCGGCAATGGCATTTATAATTTTAAAAGCTTTTACTTACACTACCATCCATTTCCAAGCAGGAGGTAATTGGCTGAAGCTCGGCTGTGAACAAGTCCTGACCGACTCGCTTATTGTTTTCCGTGCAGATGAGTATGGACTCTCCCAGCGTGTCTCTGCCAGTGCGCCCTGCACGTCCAATCATCTGGCGATAGGTTAAAGAGCTCATTGGCTTGCCTGCAAATTGGGGCGAACGTATCAGCACACGACGTGCTGGCAAATTGACACCAGAGCTAAGGGTGCTGGTGGCCGCAAGAATCTTGATGGCTCCGGTCTTGAAGCTGGCTTCGATTATGTCACGTTCCTCGGTGGTCAGGCCGGCATGATGGAAGGCACAGCCATAGGTAAGAGGCTTGGACAAGACCTTATCGAGACCTAAAGGGAAAAGCAAATATAGAAAAAAGAATCATTTAGATGAACTTTCTTTACTTCTTCTTATCATACATTTTAGTAATACTTCTAACACATTACTGGACGTGTTTTTGATTTCTGACGCAAATAAATGACCAGGTCTCAGTGCCATCTTTCTCTAAACATGATTTCATTTTTCTGACCTACGAACTAACTTTTTGGCTACAGTAGCCTTAAGTTAGAGCATAGAGATTTTAAAAATATTAACTAGCGTGTCTTACAGACTGAAGATATTTCTTGTGACTGGTCGCCGCTATACCAATCCCTCACAGCTGACTCTCAACATAGCATTTTAATTCGTAACTAGGTTCGCCGAGTGGTCGAAATTCGACCATTTAACAAGTTAACTCTTAACTATAAATAAGAATCAGTTTAATATGTCAAAAAAGTCTTATATTTTTATGGTTTTGGCCTATAAGTTTGGTTTTTTTTACTACCCAGAAAGCCATGAGAAGCGTTCCTTCCTTTTCTTGGTCATTTGTTAAAGTTTTGGTAAACTGTAAGTCTTAACCCGTTTTTCAATGACTGGCCCCACACAAATGCAAATGCTGTGTAAAGCCAGTGTACTATGGAAGGGGAAAAGCCCCATTTGTGGCCCATGTGTGTGTTTGCACGAGAAAAGGGCAATGGTTGCCTTTCTTATGCGTTCGATTATGCTGTCATTCCAGAGTAGTTTCCTACCCAAAATGACTACCAAGTATTTGGCATTGTCTCCAAATGCAAGGCGGGATAAGATCAGGAATTTTGTACCTCCTGGTGAAAAGCACAAGTTACTTCTTAGCTGGGCTTACGCCCAAGTCGCAGGATATTGTCCACTAAGCAAGTGTAGTCAGTGCGCTTTGTATGAGGTCACACAGCGTCCACATTTAACATTTAAAAATTGCAATAACGTCCGCGTAAGCCACCACTACGTGTCCCTCCGCCTCCATAAGCCACAGCAGTTGGTTAACCGTTACAACCCATAGGAGCGGAGAAAGTACGCATCCTTGCGGAGCACCACCAAGCTCGGACTACACCGTCCCGCTGGTTAGCAATTGGTCGATGAATCTTACCAGCGGTACATCTACTCCCACATATGTCAGGGCAGAGGTGATGGCGTTAGATTGGACGTTATTAAAGGCTCCCTCAATGTCGAGGAATGCTACTAGAGAATAATCTTTTACTTCAAGAAATCTTTCAATCCTTGAGACCAGAGAGTGCAGGGCGGTTTCGGTAGACCTTTTCTTGCTGTAAACATGTTGTGTGCGTGCTAGATGAGAATGATCTATAGTTTTCTCAAGAGTTTTGAGTAGAAATAAGGATAAACTGATTGGCCTACTTATAATCGTTTGGTTTCACATGTAAAGCTTTGCCAGCCATCGGTATGAATACCACTTTTAGTTTTTCTCCAACTGATGGGGATATAGTTGACCATGAGACAGCTTACATATATTGTTTAAAGTCAGGTCAGTGTACCCAATGCTGTGTTGTAGTTGGGCTGCAAATATGATATCTAAGCCAGGCGACTTACGCCCAATGGTTCGAACGAATCGATAGCGCACTTAATTCTGGCCTCTGTGACAATGGTGTTGACATAATTTGTAGAAAGGTCGGTTGGCCTAATTTGGGTTATTGGGTTAAGGGAGCACTCGGGAAAGTGAGTGCTGAGGAGAAGATCTAGAGATTCTTCGCTTGAGTTGGTTCAGGTTCTGTCTGTTTTTTTACAAGAGTCCTGGCGAGGTTGGTGATCTTGCCAGGATTTTTCTGAGCCGAAGTGGATTCTATATTGCTACAGTAGTTGGATCAGGAGAAGCGCTTAGCCTTCGTGATAGCTTTCTTATAAGTGTTAAGCCCTTGTTTGTATAACTCCCAAGTGGTAATTTGATCGTAATATTTGGCTACGTTGAATGCATGTCTGCACTTTTTCGGAGCTTGTCAAGCTCTGCAGACCACCAAGGTGGTTTAAAAGTGGATTTTATAGGCAACATTGCAAAAACAATACAAAGAGAATTAAATACCAGAGTGGAATTCGCTCTCACTGTTAACTTAACAGAAAAAAAACCATGCGGCTATCGAGGCGGTGGCAGTTTTCGGAGTCCGCAAAGACAAACAGCTGATTTGAAAAGAAATGAGAAAAACGAAACACAAAAATAGTAATGGCTGCCTGGCAAAATGCGTCGTTGCCAAATTGCTTGTTTTGCTTTGCTTGATTTGTCTACGCATTCATTGATGGTTGTGTGTGCTCGTCCAAATACATGGCCTCAAATTTGTTTGTTATAATAGGAATGGATTTTTTTTTGTCGCGTGCATGTAACTCAGGAAAAAAAGTATATGTGCATATATGTTTTTAAGAAATTTGTTATGTTAAAGGAATATAATGAGTTTTAATTTATTCTAAGTTTATAGTTCTTATGAAAAGAATACAAAATATGCCAATAACCATTCCAATTGCCTTATGCTTTTAAGTATATTAAAGAAGGAAATTAAATAATAAATAAATAAAAATCAAATGAAATAAGTATACGTGCATTTTGCATTAGTCTGCATTTTTTGCCTATGTTAGTTAGCTTTGTAGGAATTTTATACTTTTGTTTATTATTTATTAGCGAATGTGCCTTCCATTTGCCTTTATAACCTTCTTAAGGTGATCCAAGAAATCTACCAATTTTTAAAGATTCTTGTAAAACAGTCGACCATTCTTAAAAATTGGGGTTTAAGCCCGGGCTAATCGCTGACCACTGCAAAACTGAAATGTTTCTGGAAGATCGAGAAACCTTTGTAGAGGGTGAATTGTGAATCAAGGCGTTTCGTTATAAAATCCAACTATTTCATAAAGGTCATCTTCAAAGTCAACAAATTCGCTTTCCAAAAACAGTCCATTGATCTCGGCATTTGCTTTAATTAAAATACAGCACGTACGAGTCCTGTGCCGTCTAAATTAAGCTGTTCGCTTCGGAAAAACACACATTGTAGAAATCTGTTAACCAAAATTTGTATATTTCAGCAAATGCAGAGCGATCTTTCAGGTGACAGGCACTCTGAAAGTCTATGAAACGTAACTGTTTTCATCTAAGACTTGATGAACACTTCATATAATTTGTTTTCTATTTTTACCACGCCACCTCCCGCCCTCGTAATTTAGAAAAAACGTCATATCTTCGTCAGTTTTATAGATACATAGATGGTTCGAACCTTCTGGGCATATTTTAAAGTCAAGATTATTTATCGATCCGTCAAAGGAATGGTAAAGATCTGATGAGCGGTTGTCGAGTTTTAAGGAAAACAAATAATTATGGGCAGCACTGGTCGTAACGGTGATTGTCAGCACTTCACAGGTGCAGAGTATGTTGTAGTCGGGCATGACCGACTTTCTTGTTTTAAATAATATTTTATTTTATATTTTTTAGACCGCAAAAATTAAGAACCGGCTATTTCCGGCCTAGGATTTGCATTTCTTTTTACCTTGGACCTTTCCGAAAGCCACTAATCATATTTTGTCCTATGCTGAACAAAAAAAATTTTTTAATGTTCTTATAATTTTTTATACTTATTCATGTTCGATCTTAATCTTAATGAAAATCGGGCAATAAGTAAGTCTTCACATAAGACCATGGTGTACCAAACATTTACCAAATCTGACTAGTTTTTGAAGTTCCCATATGGAATTTTTTTGTGGAAAATTGTACGAAACCCCCACTCTTCTCTCTCTTGGGTTTCTCTTCGAAAAACATTGTCAGGAATGATATTAGATCACCCAAAAACTTATAAAACGATATCCCATTTGACTTTATTATATTTTATCCCCACCGATTGAAAATAAGCTGTCAGAAATTCAATCAAAGCACACAAAAACCAATAAAACGACACTTTAGTTAGTTTTTGGTTTAATTTTCCGCCTTCCCTCCCCCCTCCTATATTGGGAAAATATTGCCAGAAGTGAAATCAGAGCACCCAAAACCCTTGAGTACTGATTTTGTATTAAAAATAGTTTTCCGCCCGGAGCCAGCGCCCGCCTGCAAAATTCAGGTTACTTCAAATTCAAATTAAAATTTTCGCACCAATCACCCACACAATTTTCAGGAACTCTAAAACTTTTGCCTCTACTAACACAGCCTAGAGCCATGAACTACTTATTTGACATTTTGTGTTAACTTTTTTATCGTCGACGACTGTATCGCAAGTGCAACAAACCAAGCGGCAATGCGCTTCAGCAACCTATTGAAAGCAAAAATGCGGCGTTGACGATTTTCTTTCTTTCAGTGTCAAGCGACACAAGCGCACAAGCAAATTACAAAAACTATTACCCACCGTTGATGTACACATCCATTCACAGGCAAGATGCGCGAGTGGATATGTTCAAATAAAATGGGAATAGTCTTCATATTGTTAGTTGCCAAGTCAGTTTACCGATTGCGATTCAGTTAAAAATAAAATGGGATAGAGATTGGGAAATATTTTTTTCTTATTAAATAAAAACCAATTACAATTTAAAATTTCATTCATATTCTGATTTATATGAGTAATGTTTTTCATGTGTGCGCAAACTTACAACCAGGCGCACAGCAAATGAAAAAGGGAGGAACAGAAGCAGAAGAAACAAAAATGCTTGTGCAAAGACAATGCCCGAATTGCTCGAGTCCGAAATGCCAATGCTTTCGTCTCCGAAAACTGTTAACGCCTCGATAGCCGCATGGTTTTTTTCGGACTAAATTTAAGAGAGCGAATTCCACTCTGGGTATTTAATTCTGCAAGTTTTTAAAAACTGCCAGGAATTTCTAGTTTACCTTTTCGTTTATTGTGTGACCAGCCACATGAACAAAGTCAACACTTTGTATAGATAGCGGCCTACAGATTGCGGCCAATCGAAAGCATTTGTGGACAGAGAAACAGCTGAATATATTGCTTACAAATATTTTAGATGTGATGAGCAAATAGATTGAGCAAATGCCAAATGGAAAAAAAAAACACACGACAGTTCTTTTTCTAATCATTTCCTCAAATATAGAAGAGTTAAATTGGCGACAAGCCGTGAAATCTTACTACTTTGAAGCCACAGACGCTCTATCGGCCCGACAGTAAACCACTTTCTAGAGAACACTGAGACCAATATGGCTTATTTCGCTGTATTGACTGTCCTTCGTCCGGTTACCTGTCTTTCTCAGCCTAAAAAGTAATGGGCTTCTCTCTGTACCTGCGCAGTCTGTATGCAAACATATCAGAATCTGCACACCCAGCCGCTCAATTAATGGCTTTTTAAGATGGCTAATAGGAGAGCGTACTGAGAGCCAGTCTCTTTGTTTACAAATGTCAAAATACAACTGTGCAGAGAATACAGTGAGTGTTGACCTGTTGCTGTTGTTGTTAGAAACAAAAACAATGCGTTGCTTTGCTCACCTATCTGTGTGAAGCGAATGTGTATTGGTACAACTTTTAATTCGTTCTAAAAAAATAAATAATTGCAATTAATTTTTTTTTTTTCAATGGCGTAATCTAAATACTCATAAGAACAGATGGTAGAAATTTTTGGTTAATTGAATATGTTTTACTATGCTTAAAAGGGGGCCATACATTCCGATGGAAATTTTTTATAGAGGTATATTGAAATTGTCTGGATGTTTGTAACGCATAGAAGGAAGCATTTCCGACCACATGAGCTATATATATTCTTGATCAGCATGACGAGCTGAGTCAATTTAGCCATGTCCGTCGGTCCCTCTGTTTCGATGCGATTTTTTCCGTCAGTTTGAAAGCTATCTTCACGAAACTTCCCACGAAGTCTTGTCGTACCAAATACGCTGCACAAGTATGAAAACCGGCCGGATCGGACGACTATAGCATAAAAACTTTGATATTTTTAATGAAATCGGCATCAGACTTAGTATTTATACGTTTTCTATGCATTTTCATGGTATCATTAAGTTTGGTCGAAACCGGAAGACTGTATAGTAAAGCTGCCATAGTAAAGTTAGGTTTGAAAAACAGACAGTAGGAGTCCTGAAAATTTACCTGAGCTTCAAGGGTATATAAACTTTGGCCGAGCCGAAGTTAGCTTCCCTCCATTTTTAGCATTAATATACAGATTGTAACTTGTAGCACTGCAGTGTACCCAGTGCACTGGCATAAAAACAATAAATCCAAATTAAAATTGAAAATTTCATACCCGTAGGAATATCTCTGAGTTGCTGCTTAACCTGCTCAATGGCTTCAGGATTCAGGCGTGTGCGTAGGCTCCGGCCGAGTTCGTCCTTCGTTTGGATCAGTTCATGAAGGGCGGTGGCCAGTTGCAACGCCAGATTCTCGCACCACGCCTTTGTGGGACAAAATACAATGACGGAACAGCCTTCAAGCAGCGTTTCGAGGCACAACTGTGCCACCTGGTCATTGTCATTGGCCAACCTGGGCATGGGCTTCACATCACGTAAGAATTTCAGCTGACTATCGTAGATCTTGGTGCCCACCTTGATCATCTCCTGCAGAGCCACCGGCCTGAAGTCGGTGATGTACAGCTCCGCATCCAGCCAGCGTTGCAGCAGCTGCACATTGGCCAAGGTGGCCGACATGGTGATTATTTGGATTTGCAAGGCATTCTTGCGGGACATGTACATGATCTTGGCCAGCAGCAGTTCCAGTATATAACCGCGGCCCGGATCCGAGATGAGATGCACCTCATCCACCACCACAGTGCCCAGGGTATCCAGTTTGCCTTGCTCCAGCAGCTTGTTGACAATAGAATTGGCCTTCTCGATGGTGCAGATGGCCACATCAAGTTTATCGAAGCCACTGGGTGGGGTATAGCCGCCGAAGAAGCCCTCCACTCGATAGCCAGCAGGCGTCAGCAGATCCTGCAAATAGGACATCTTCTCGCGCACCACCGAGACGAAGGGCAGGATGACCATCGCCTTCTTGCCCCGCTCCAGTACGGTCTTTAGCAGCAGAATCTCACTGACCAGCGTTTTGCCGGCTGAAGTGGGGGCCGAGTAAACCAGATTACAATGCTCGAAGAGCACACGCGGCTTGCTCAGGCACTCCACCTGCCAGTCGAACATCTGGACAACGCCCTTCTTGGTGTATTCGTTGAGGATGCTCGGTGGCAAATTCCAGGCGGAGATGGGCTTTAGGGATTCCAAGTCCACAGCCACGGGATGGCTCGAGATGGAGCATGAATTGCTGGGCGTCACACGCAACTGGCTGGGCGACATGCTGCTCAGGTTCTGTGTTAACCTGGGACTCTTAGGACAAGTGTCTGAACTGTGCATGGCCAGGAAGCTGTGTACCAGAAGCTCTTGCACGTTCTGGTCGGGGCTCAAGAAACTGATTTCGTCCAGCTGCACGGGCTCCGGGTCCTCGACTTCTTCATTGTTCTCGAATCCTTGTGCACCCAGCATGACTTGCATTTCTGGTTGCACCGTGGAGGCTGCTTGTTCCACATAGTCAAACGAGTCCTTGAAGTAGTCTGAGTAATTTTCTACACTTGTTTTCTGTCCCGACGACTTGAGCAGTGTGCCCGGGCCTGATCCTGGCAAGGATTTCTTTTTCCCGTTCGATACATTTGGCTCATTATTCTCCTTGTTTTCCAGATTCTTCTCCAACTCCATAAAGGTGCTGTCGCCAAAATCGAACGACTGCGAAAAGGCCATTGGCAGAAATTGTAAGTTTACAAGCCGAAATTAAAGAAAACAAAAAGCCGCGGTCCCCTTTTGCCGTCAGCGTGACCAGTCGTGGAAAAAGAAAAAATATTAATGTTTGGCACCGACAATGCGTCGACGCTGCGCTTCAGCTCTCTAAAATTGTGCTCCTCACCATGATATAACTATACAAGGTATGGCGGATAAGGCACTGAGCTCTCAGTTCAGTCCACATTATTTCAGTATGGCTGGGTTTTAGCGTGTTTTTTGTGTGCACAGGCTCATGGTATAACGAGTATAATATCAACTTCAGCAACTGAGGCAAAGACAGTGTGCATCAGCGAAACTAACATTATAAATAAATAATTTATTTAACTTGATTAAATAAATACTTACAGAATTTAATTGAAATAAGAATTTCTATAAATATGGTTCTGTTTCAATATTTCATAAAAATCACGAGTTGAGCACGCTGTTTAAATTCACGCCATCCAAAACGGGTTTTAAAAGAACATGCCTCACCCATGATATATTGCCTTCCGACGGGCCGTTCTTTGAGGAAGAGAAATTTGAAGGGAATACCGAACGATTCCAGAAGTTCAAAGCAACAACAAAAACACATGTTAAGTTACGTTCTCAGGATGCATTCTTTTTTGGTTTTCAAGTCTTTTCAAAAGCGACTGGAATTTTTCATGTTTGGGAACTACTTTTTGGTGAAAAAGAAGTATTTAAGATGTGCCTTTTTCATGGTGTCAAGTCCGACTGGGCAATCACTTTCAGGAATAGTTAATTCATAAATATCAGTCCGTAACAGAATCAGAGCGCAAAAAGGGTCGCTCCGGCAACTGATTTAGATTTGATCTCACGAAATCTAAATCAACTATAAATCACTTTCAAGAAGATCACTATGTTTTGAATTTTTTGATTTTCGAAGATGTTTGGTCCAATCAACCCACAGTGCGACGCCTCAGTGTGACCATTGATTTCAAGCGGCGAATAAGTTGGCAGCCCGACCGTCTAGCGATCAGCTGTTGACATATCTGCAAAATTGTTTACCTCGAGAAATATATGTAGACACTGCAGATATTTGTACCTGTTCAATACGGTTGTCAAACTGTGACCAACCAATCATCATCCTCGCGGTGATAAAAGCCCAAAAAAAAAGAAAAACACTTCAGATATGGACGAGTTTAAGGTGCCCGCTCCATTGCCCAAGCTTAAACCAGTCGTGGCGGAGAAGCCCACGGAAACTGAGGAGGAGCCGGCTATAGCCAAAGCACAAGACAAAAAGTGCAGCAGTTTGCCCCTACCAAGTTCCAAAATGGTCGAATATCGGGACAGCCAACTCGAAATACAAAACTTAAATAATCAAATTGTTGTACAATTTCCTCAGCCATCGACAGATGAGAACTACAAGTTCGAGGTGCTCAAGTCAGGCCAGATTATAGATAAGGTGCGCAAGCTGCAGCGTCAGGCCTTTTGGACGTTTGGCCGCCTACCGAGAACGACGTGGCCGCCGCTCATCCCACCATCTCACGCTTTCACGCCGTCTGCAGTACAAGCCCAAGGCGGCAAGGGAGACGGTGGAGGAGCAGCCGGAGGCTGGTACATCTACGATCTGGGCGGCACCCATGGCACTTTTCTCAACAAACAACGCGTTCCGCCCAGAGTCTTCATACGCATGCGAGTGGGTCATGCTCAAGCTGGGGGAAGCTCGCGTGCCTACATCCTGCAGGGACCCAGAAGGGATGAGGAGCGGGAAACAGAACAGACGGTCACCGAGATGCGCGAACAACGCGAGCAGCAAAAGGGCCGAAGCTGTGGCCAAGAAGCAACGTCAAGCTCGCGACAACGAAGAGCGGGATCGCAACGAGGGCGTCAACTGGGGCTACAGGACGATGCCGACGAGGAGACTGATCTCACACACAACCCCTTTGCCAGCACCAACAACGAGGAACTCTTCTTCGACGATCCCAAGCGTACGCTAAGGGGATTCTTTGAGCGCGAGGGCCTGCAGCTGGAGTACAAATGCGATGAGCTGGCGCAGGGTTCGTTTGTGTGTCGCGTGGAACTGCCGCTTGATGACTCAAACGGCAGGCCAATTGTTGTGGAGGTCACACACAAGGGACGGAAAAAGGACTGTGTGGTACAATGCGCCCTGGAGGCTTGTCGCACTTTAGATCGACACGGAGTACTGAGGCAGGCTAACCAGGAGTCACTGAAGCGTAAAATTGTCAAACCAGATGATGAGGATGAGTTCTGGGATCGAACGGGTGGTAAAAAGCAACGCAAGGCTAATGCAGTGTGGGCACTCACCTATGAGGGGTTATTGGTAAGCTAACCAACACTGAAATTTCAGCGTTTTGCAAACAGAAGATTTTAAAAGTTCAAGAACAGACCCCATTTTAGGATTAGACTCCGTGTGCCCTAGTTGTTACAGGATTGATACTCGAGTTTGCCATTTTTAGTTATTTGATTGGATTCCCTATAAGATTCGGACATTTTCGCTCAATTTTTTATAAATACTGAAAATAGCCCGGCTAAGCTAACCAATGAAACCAGCGATGTTCCTCAAGCCCCAAGGGCTGAGCAAAATCGGCTATTTACACCAGAGGAGGCAAAAATACATTTACCCATTGGTGTGTGTGGGAGCTCAAAAATTGCTCTCAATTTCAGTAGCAGGCTTTACTCGCGACGGCGTGGAAAGCGGAGTACCAGCGACGCTTCGCACCGGATTTATACTGTGTGAACGCGCTGCTTTGAGAATTTTCGTATGCGCCAGATAGCAAGCTGCGGCCCTGATTTACACACACGAGCCGAGCGCGTAAGTCGAACCTGAGCGCAAGCAGCGCTCTCTTTGCTTGCATTCGATGCCCAGACGTCGAAAGTCCTGGCGCTTCGGTTTTTCTTTCAATAAATAAAATAAAAAAAAAAAAAAAAAAATATTAAAAATTTTTAAAAATTCCTGAAACACACAAGCGGCATATACCCAACGCCGTCCCAACGCCAAGTTTGGTTGCTCTAACTCCTGTATTCTCCAAATTCTTGACGTTTAACCTGACGCGCAGGTATAGCTAGTCACTTATTTTGTCCAGCTATTTGGAAGTTTTGACGATTTCTTGTCTAAGCTATATTAATTCAAATTCATTCAAAATTAATATACCACTTTTCCAAATTACGAAAACATTGACTAACTAGATAACTTGAGAATGCCCCTCTCTTCCACCAGCATCATGCATTCGCCGTTTCGGGATATTAAAATTACAAAACAATCTATATATATAAAAACTGATCAACCTGACTGACTGACTGACTGACTGGTGATCGTCGCAGGACAAACCATAAAGAGATAGAAATTGGCTGGTAAATGTTAGATGGGTTGAATTTAGTTCCCAGCGATAAGCTCAAAGTTCGTTTTCAAAGTTACTCATAAAAAATATGATCAACGTGACTTTGAAATTATGGAAAATCTACCTCCGAAGTCGGAAAATGGTTGGAAAACTGTTGTATGCAACTAATTTGTTTATCATCGGATTGGGGTCAAACTCATTTTCAAAGATCTACATGAAAATTCAACAATAACTGCATACAAATTTTAGTAAAACTTAGTGGAATGGTAGACGCTTGCCCGGGAAGGTTTCTAAGTTGAAGAAATGGGCGGGAATTTTTGAAATTCTGATTACTGTACATATTTTGCGCTTTGCATATATAAGGTAGGTGAACAAAGATAATTGGGGGCTTCAGCCCTTATAGCCTCCCTAGATCCGCTACTGGACCAAACAATATCTTAAAAGTCTTAAGTTAAAACCTTGAAAAGTAAATCTCATTCTTTTTAACGCAGCTCAAACAGGAAACGGAACTTCTTGGCGAAATGGAAAAAGTCGAACAGAATATTGCTGCCTATCAGGAAAAGGAAAAGCGTCTTAAAGAATTGGCCACCAAACAGCAGAATGCCGGCGATGATCTCGACAATTTTATGGATACACTTAGCGACAATGTACAGCAAGTGGACAAGACGGAGATAAAAAAGCTAAGGGTCAGTTAATATATTCCACAAATTTCCGCCAAACTAACTGCATTTTTTTATAGTTGGAGCAACAGCGTATTAAGGGCGAGCATCAGAAAGTGCAGCGTCTCATTAAAATTGCCAAGCCCACGGTTTTGCCTTTTGCCACAAGCATTGGCACAGCTGACCAAGCCAGCCAGCCTCTGGAGGATAAAGTTAATAAAAAACAACTGCCCATGATTGGCAAGCGAAATCAGTTTAGCAAATTTAAAGTGGTCAAAGCCATCAACCACAGCCGCACAGTCCAGGTTTGTTCAAATGCATTTTGCATCCGATGAAGAGGAAATCGAGGAGGTTGATGAGGCGGAGGAGGGGGGAGGTAGCAGCAGAAACTGTGACAGCAAATGAAAATGCCAAGGCAGCCGAAAAAGCCAATCGTTGAAACGGAAGTCAACAAGCCAACCACAACGGTAGCGGAAGTCATTGAGGAAGTCAATGTGATGTCAAAAGAAGCTGTTGCTTCGCCAGAGCCACAGGCAAGCAATCCACCTGTAGGAGATGACACTCACAAGCAAACTTTAGAGGAGGCGGCCCAGAAAAAAGTCACGTCAGCGCCAACGACAACGTAACAAACAACGTCAGGATGTAGACATGGAGTTGAATGAGCTAGCCGAGCATGAAGATACTGATAAATATGCTAAATGGGTGCCACCAACGGATCAAAGTGGCGATGGCATCACACATTTAAATGAAAAATTTGGCTATTAAGCTAGATATTAGATCCAATTTCAGGTGCTCTCTTAAATGGCTTAAGGCTAGATGTTGGCAACAGGAATGCTCCACTATGAGCACAAGGATTGTATTATAAATGCATCTAACACAATTCCGTATCAAAATGGTTTTTCTGATAACTTTATATTATGAATGGACACATTATTTTTACATGGAGCAAAATATCAGCCATAAAACTAAAAGATTCGATCTTAAGTAAAAGTATCGCTAGTTTCCACGTCTTATTAACTTGATTGTTCATTGGAAATTTTATTAAATGTCTAGTTTGATTGACTTGATAAACATTTTTGAAGTTTTACTTGGTCCAACGGATTTTAAGAACGATTATTCAAAGATCTTAAAATTTCATCAGCATATCCCTTACAAAAAGTTTTTTGTAGGTACGTTTTTAATATACTCTGAACCTGTGAGGTGCTACCCATCACCGTTGCTACCGGTGCTGCCCATAATTAATTGTTTTCCTTATAACTCGACTATCGTTCATGCGATCTTTACCATTCCTTTGGCGGATAGATAAATAATCTTGAGGTGCGAACATTTAATCTATAAAACTGTTGGAGATATAACGATTTTTCCAATTTGTGGGGGCGGGAGGGGGCGTGGCAAAAATTGAAAATTAACTTGATCTGCCTGCAAGTAAAAGATCTCATTCTCTTACCTTCTCTGAGACGGACAGACAGACGGACATGGCTTTATGGAGTCGGCTGTTGATGCTGATCAAGAATATATATACTGTATAGGGTCGGAGATGCTTCCCTTTGGCTGTTATATAGTTTTGCACAAACTTAATAAGTATACTCTGTGTACAGAAGTAAGGTAAGTCGGAAGGCAGGAACTCTCCTGTGGTAATGGGGGCGTATGTAGCTTACTGCGTCTCAAGTCGACTAACACCTCCACGTGGTAACAGAGCGATGCACCTGCAAAGCTGCTGGCTAACGTAGGCGGCGATCCTACCCTGGGAGAAATAGGAAGCGCTACTTCAGGCTTCTTACCCGATTCCCGTCTATTACATCCGCCAATGAAAACTGTAACAATGCCTCGGATGTTGTAGTCAATGAAAGACTGTGCCGCTCTGTCATCAGCTTTACACCATTTGACAAGCGACTTGCCGCACTCAGACTTAAGGCAAAATATTTTAATATTAGTCTTATCTGTGCGCATGCCCCCACAGAAGAAAAGAACGATTCGGAAAAAGACGAATTCTATGAGCGCCTAGAAGACCTATATAGGCGACTTTAACGCAAAAATCCCAAAAACGGAACATGGTCGTAAACTACCAGATTTGAAAACCGCGACGACCACAAGGCGACCTGGATGTCCCCTGATCAATCAACACGAAACAAGATTGATCACGTTGTGATAGAAGGACGGTACTCATCGAGTGTGCTAGACGTATGTGCGCTCCGAGGAGCCAATATAGACTCGGATCACTACATTTTGGAAGCCAAAGTACGCACACGGCTCAGTGGGCACATGTCGCACAGTCTAACACACGCTGAAAGCTGAACGTTGAAAGTCCGAAACCTACTCAGCAAAACTCACCCAGTTGCTCAGTGAAACCCTACCTGGCCCTTTTGGTGTAGGCGAACAGTGGAAGCATATTTCACACTCTATGAGTACGACTGCCAAGGAGATTCTCGGATTTGCCGAAAACTCCAGAAAACTGACATGGTACGATGATGAGTGCCGCCACGCTACTGCAGAGAAAGACGTTGCGTACAGGAGAACTCAGCAGTCTGGAGCAACGCGGACTATTAAGGAGCTATACCGGGAGAAAAGAAGAGAGGAGAAGCGCCTTTTTAGAAGGAAGAAAAATAAGCAGGAAAGGCGAATGAGGGGGGAAGTCTAAGTGCTGTTCGAAAGGAGTGAGACTCGAAAATTCTACCTAAAGATGAGGCAACTAATCGAATAATTTAAGCTCAGAGTCACACTAAGCAAGGACGAGCACGGAAATCTGGTCAGAAATCCGCAAGTGGCACTAGACAAATGGAGGAACTATTTCTCCAACCTGCTGGGAGGTGATGACGATTGTAGCGACACCACCAATCGATAACATAGAGATAGACCCGCCGGACCATAATGAAGTCTTGTTAGCCAGTCTCTGGAAGCTTCGTTCATTGCACTTCGTTCGAAGGAGAACTCCTTGTGGTCTCACTGAGTCACTTGTTTGCGCGTTCAGCCTTTGTCAAGGCACGCGTCTTCCGCCATTTTGTTTAACGAAAAAAAAATTTATTTGAAAATGGTGGCCGACCAATAAAACGAAAAAACATTATTGAAAACTACTGTACCTGGCCAAATGCGTAAAGCGGCCATTATCTACGTCACGACTAAGTGACAAGTCGCACACTGTGTGACAACCCAACCCAAAAAAAAAAAAAAGTCTTGTTAGCCATAAAAAGTCTAAAAATAACAAATCTGCTGGGGTGGTGGGGCCCGTGAATTGTTCAAGGCTGGCGGTGAGAAGCTGATAAGGCGCATGCACCAACTCCTATGCAGAGGTGGTCCGAAGAAAGCATATGGTCCGAAGAAAGCATGCCCGAAGATTTTAATCTAAGTGTACTCTGTCCAATATTTAAAAAAGGAGACCCTGCGGTTTCCGCGGGATCAGTCTCCTTCCCATTGCATATAGGGTTCTATCATGCACATCATGCATGCATATATCATGCATTCTATCATTGCATATTAGAACCCTATAACGTCTAAACGTCTAAAGCCGAGAATGAGTGAACTGATTGAACCTTATCAGTGTGGCTTTACACCTAGCAAATCCACCACGGACCAGATATTCACACTGCGACAAATCCTGGAGAAGACCCAAGAGAGAAAGATCGACACCCACCACCTTTTTGTTGACTATAAAGCCGCCTTTGACACGCCGATAAGGTCAAAGTTCTTTGAAGCCCTGTCTACTTTTGGTATACCAGCAAAGTACGTTCGACTTTGCATTGATATCATCGGCAAAGACGAATCTGCGGTAAGACAGGCGTTCTCAGAGATAGAGAAGCAGTCAAAACTTATGGGCTTAGCTGTAAGAGCATAAGACGTAGTACCTACTATCAATGCGCAGTGAGTCTACGCTTGGAAAATCTGTTGCAATGGGAGAATACAACTTCAAGGTTGTTAAGGAATTTGTCTACCTCGGAACGACGATAACCAGCGACAACAACACCAGTCTGGAAATCCGAAGAAGAATTACTCTTGCAAACCGGTGTTACTACGGGCTCAGTAAGGAGTTCAAGAGCAGAGCCCTCCCGGAAAACGAAAATTGCGACATACAATGCGACATACGGCGCAGAAGAATGGATAATGTCACAACGGATGAGGCGGCAATTGGCGAATTTCGCATCCGAATGAATCACGCATAAAACAACAGCGGCTGCGCTGGACAGGACATGTTACCCGAATGGATGATAACGCTCCAGCAAAACGGGTATACAGTCGGCATGCGAACGAGTTAGCAGGCGCGCGCCGGCTGGGTCGACCGAAGAGGAGATGGCGCGACCAAGTGCAGAGAGATATTTCGAAGCTGGGTGTGCCCTTCTGGTGGGATGTCGCTCGGGTCAGAGGCGAGTGGCAGGCATTAGTTGCAGCGGCCGAGACCGTGAAACGGTTGTGATGCTATCATCAACTAGAAGGGAGAAGGTGGGACATTAACATGATAGCTGATTATTAAAGAGAGACTACTACATAAAATTTGACAAACGAAGATACAAAATAGATTCTTAGAAACCGAAGAGCCTTGTGAGGTTTTTTTAGAATTTGTTGCTGGTACTACAAATGACCAGCCTACTTCACTGTTTTTAGCGAAAACATATAACATGCAACGAAGACGCCTGTTCAGTTATACGAGAAGATGGTCTTGTAGCGGCTAGCGGAGCACGCGCTGGTTCCGGCTCAAAGGACGTCGGTAAAGGGATGGGTTCAATGGGATTGTACCACCGTGCTACTCACTCGCTTGCTCTACACCTAATTCTATTAATTTCGCGTGCTATTCAGGGAAGTAGGGAAAATCTCAATAACCCTCATTTGAGAAGGAAGACAGCTAGAAAGTAGAAAGGACAGAACATTTCATAACAGAAAGGACATTACGCGATTGGACAGAAAGACGGCAGTGCGGATGCTCTTGCACTGGCTAATGCGGTTTGTGATGCTGCGCTGATGTTGTTGCGACAGCTGATTTTGCCCACCCAACCTGATCACCATGCCGCAAGACCCCAAGGAGAGGTCGGTGATCCCTATTAAAACACACAAACTACTTCACTGACATATTACGACGATGCATGGCTCCATTTAAAAGACGACACTAAAACATTTTCAAAAATATTTCACAAATTTTAATTTAAAAATAGACCTCATACACAACTAAATTCATTTCCCTGGCTAAGGGCAAGTTAAAAATTGTAATTCGGAATATAATTTAGAAATATGCACTAAAGAATATAACACAAAGGTAACAGCTAAACGGTTTTTAAAATAGGCATGTAAATTTAAATAAATCTTAAAATTTAATAAAAATAAAATTAGGTAAAATTAATTAAAAAGGGGAATGCAAAGAAAACGACTTAAAGATGTTGAAAATTATGCAAATGGCAAGGCAACCAAAATTTAAGAGAAAACAACAAAAAAAACTGATTTTCATTTAGCTTCTCTTTCGGGTTAGGTGCTCAGTTTTCAGATTGCTCTTTCGGAAGCTTTAAATTGCTCTCTTTAAGATTGGGAGCAAAGGGAGGGCAAACTTAAATTTCACTTACATGACAAGTCCAACGTTGAAAGCGCTTCCATACGAGGCTGGTACTGCAAATTTTATCTTAGAAGGAAGAGCACAAAAAAAAAAGAACACCAGAACAAAAAAGACAAAAATTTGAGCGGCATAAAAAGTCTGCCGCCAATTTGCAATTCACTTTCTCTATTTCTTCTTTCACTTCCCCTTAACTGATTTTTCTGCGAGAGAGCCCCGCATGGCGATCATAACGGGAAAAGAAGAGAGATATAGAGAGAGCACAAAATGCAATAAAAAGCAAGGCAAGAATTTTTATTCCGTATAAAGCAATTAATTACTTTAAATGACTTAGCGTTGCCGACGCCATTGCAGAATTGAAATTTTCACTTTTCTTTTTTTTTCTTTCTTTTTTAAATTCTGCTTTACGTTGCTAGGTTGGTTTGGGCGGGATTTCTTTCCACTCTCTTTTTTTTTTGTTTGGTAATTTTTAACTCTTTGCTCACACAAAAAAAAATTTGGGCACAGGGAAATAATAAAAAAAACGTTTTGGCGCTAAAATACGGGGCTTGGGTTGATAATTTGGACACTCTCGAAACGATCTTAGCCACGGGTTGAAAACAAGTTTGCCACGCTCGACCGACGTTCGCTGGCTGGGACGGTTTCCACACTGTTGGTGGCCTTGGAGCTTTTCCTCTAGCGAGCGAAATGTCAGGCTTGCCAAAAGCTCTCTCTGGTTGATGTCTTCAGTTCCTCTTTCAGAAAAAAAAAGGGAGTTGGTGATGAAGAGCGATTTGGGACGCTTAAGGGAGCGCTGCTTCAATCCCAATGATGATGACCTTTGGACCTTTGATTTTTTGTGGGGGTTTTTGGCTTGGCGCTAGATCCACCTTAGGCTAGCTCGCATTGAGCTTTAATTTCAGTTTATAACAAAGTGCCACACCTGGAAAACAGGAGTGGAAGCGAATGCCAAAACCCGTTAAGAGCAATCTTCTAATTATGTCGCTTAACTGCAGGCGACAATTAAACTATTCTTTTTTTTTTTGTTTTTGTGAACTTACCGCTGAAGGGGGGTGGCACTTCACAAATAAATTTAACGTGGTTTACTTTGACGGCTGGCACTGGGACGTACTTTTAATCAATTTTGGCACCGCACTTGAAAAAAATTTTGTACTTGGAATTTGGCTTCCGCTTGGGGAAAAATTTAACCTTTCTTGGCGAACTGCAAGTTGGAAATGGAAACTGTCTGCTTCAGCGGCTCGAAAGAAAGCTATTAACAGAGCCTGCGAGATCGTCGCCATTTTTAGCCTACAATCTCGCTCAGTTATCTGAGTATCTGAGTCGCTCCATCTCTTACCAATTTTATAGAATTAACGAGCCCTAGGTGGCGCTGAAAAACTAAAGCATAGCCTGCTTCTAGGCTGCAAAAAGTATCTTGTGAATATTTCTGGCGACAAGTGTACTACAATTTCCCCCCTACCAAAATCACACTTTGGGGGACAACTCACCAAACGTGTGATCAACGCTTGGAGCGGAATAATGAGCTTCACCTCAATTTATTGCTTTAAATCTTTGGCATGGAATTTGCCAACCACACGCCCTTGTAGGTCTTCAACTTCATAATACGCATTTCCTAGTTTCCGCTTAATCCTGGCTTTTATGAAAGCTGGAGCCAACTTGGCACTAAATCCTTTTTGGAAATTGCTCTGCTGGAAATTACGTCTAAATATTTCCTGACCAACATTAAAGTTCACGTCTTTACTACGTAAATTGTAATTTTTTTCGTTACGAATATGTTGAGCTAGCATCGCCTCTTTTGCCTTTTTTCTTATAATATCAAAAGAGTCTTCCCGATTAAACTGCACTGTTCTATCCTCTAACATTTCTAACGATCGAAGGAGTTTAAAACTGGCTCCATCTGTTACCATGTGTTGGCCAAAAGCCAATCGATATGGACTAGTATTTATGGCAGAATGAACACTACTTCGAAGAGCACAACAAATGCTGCTGAGATGTTCATCCCAGTTCTTCTGATTTGGATGAACATACGATTTTATTGCTGCTATAACGGATCTATTTACTCTCTCTGATGCATTTGCCTGAGGAGAATAAAACGCCGTGTACGTATGATTAATATTATATTTCTTTAGCAGGGAGTTGAATGCGTTTGACTTGAACTGAACGCCATTGTCTGAAACAATGGTTTCAGGCACTCCAAAGCAGTGAAATAAATCCTGCTCCAGAAATGGATTTATGACCTCAGCAGTAAACTTTTTCACTGCTTTTAGAAAGGGAAATTTGGATAGGTGGTCCAATACCACAAATATCCCTATATGTCCAGATCGACTGCGTGGATATGGGCCAAGGAAGTCTACATACAACTTCTGGAAAAATCTTTCCGATTGACCTGTGTATCCCAAAGGTGGTCGCAAGGTATGGTTTGGGTATTTGCTACACTTGCATATGTCACATTTGTTTATGTAGCTTTTAACGTCCGTTATCAAATTTGGCCAATAATAACAACGTCGTAGCTTTTCCAACGCCTTGTTAATACCACAATGTGACGACAATGGGTCTTCATGAGCCCATTTAAGTGCGATAGGTACTATATCTTTTGGTAACCATAGTTTCCAAGAATTATCGTCAGATACTTTATCTTTTGAAGCATGCTCGGCCCGACGATATATATAATCGTCTACTACTCGAAGATCGGGCATTTGAGTTGTGTTTGCTAAGATCTTGGACCTTAACGCTACATATTCTGGTGTCTGGAATGACTTGGACTTAAGATCAATTCCACTTGGAACACTTAAAACTGATAAGTCCTCAGTAAAAGTCCGAGAAAGAGCATCCGGAACTACATTTTGGCTGCCCTTTCTATGATGGATTTTAAACACAAAGCCTTGCAACTTTAAAGCCCATCTGGCGAGTCGTGAGCTCAGATCGCTCTGCGACATAAGCCATTTAAGGGAAGCGTGATCCGTAATGATCGAAAATTCCTGTCCCTCTATGTATGCTCTGAACTTTTTGATGGCCAAAACAGCTGCCAGGCATTCTTTTTCAGTGACAGTGTATTTTCTTTGGCACTGATTTAGCTTTCGAGACATAAATGAAATTGGGACCTCGGCACCCTCGATACTTGTCTGCATCAAAACAGCACCAACACCAGTGTTACTTGCATCACAGTGGATGGCAAAAGGCTTGTTGAAGTCTGGACTATGTAAAACAGGTGCGGTACTCATTTGCGTCTTAAGTGCTTCGAACGCTTTCTGAGCCTCCTCGCTCCAACTAAAACTACGTCTCTGTTTCAAAGTATCCGTTATTGGGGATGCTAGAGCAGCGTAGTTCCGAATAAATTTGTGATACCATCCGGTAAGTCCTAGAAAGCGACGGACTTGCTTAACTGAGCGGGGTGTAGGAAAGTCTACTATAGCCGAAATTTTAACAGGATCAGTGCTTATCGTACCATGGCCTATTATATGACCTAAATATTTTACTTCTTTGCGACAAAACATGCTCTTCTCGACGTTTATTGTCAAGTTCGCTTTTTCCAGTTCTGTTGCAACAATTTTAAGCACATCTAGATGCCGTTCGAAAGTATCTGATACGATCAGCAGGTCATCGAGATAAATAAATACCTCATTTCTCAAATGAGCAGGGATTATTTTGTCCATCAACCTGGACATAGTATGTGGAGCGTTAGTCAACCCAAAGGGCATTACTGTGTACTGGTATAAAGGCCTTCCAGGCACAGTAAACGCAGTTTTGTCTCGGGATTTGGGCTCGAGAGGAATTTGCCAAAAGGCATCCTTTAAATCCAAACTAGTTATAAATTCTGCTGCCGGAAGTCTTCCTAATATGCCGTCTATTAAAGGCATAGGGTATGCGTCTTTGACTGTGACCTCATTGACCTTCCTACTATCTATGCAAAGCCGAACCTTTCCAGGCTTTTTCACTAAAACGGCAGGTGAGGACCACGCACTGTTTGATACCTCAATTACTCCTAGTCCCAGCATACGATCTAGCTCATCATACATAAGCTTTTCCGTAGCTGGAGACACCGCATAATGACGCTGTTTTATGGGCTTTGCATCAGCCACGTCAATTGCATGTGAGATAAGCAAAGTTTTGCCTAAGCCTTTCTTAGCAAATGAAGGGAATAAATTTATGGTTTTTACTAGCATTTGCTGCTGATTAGTGGTCAAAGGTCTTATTAAAGAGTCCTCAAGTGCAGAGATACTGGGCCCTTCAGGTGCCAGGTGGAGAGGTAGTAATTGGAATTGAGTCCAAAAATCAATACCAAGGTATAAGTCACCGGACAGAGTCGGTACAATATAAAAAGATATTTTCTTTATCTCGCCTCTAAAGCTCACTTCAGCTATAAGTTTTCCCGTTATCTTTTGAGACTGACCGTCAGCAGTTCGTACTGAAGCTGCTATTGTTTTGTATGCCATATTTTGTAACACTTCGGTAGCAAAATTGCCCCCTATGCAGCTAACTGAAGCACCGGTATCTAATAGGCCAACGACAGCTTTTCCAAGCAAAGTCACTTGTGCATATGGACGATAATCGCCAATTTTGCCAACTATGGCCGAAAGCAATAACTTTTTTTCAGCATGACGTTTATGATTAAACAACTTTCTACGAAGACGAGAACGGGATTTTGAAAAATTTGGTGAATCAGTGCGCACACTGATAGGTAAGTCTGGGAAGGTTATAAAGTCTGGGAGTATTTGTTGGGATTTGGAAGACGTTACTGTTCTGTATTCGTTCCCCTGGAAACAAACTGTTTGCGTGCACTTTTCGGCAGTGCACGGGCCGATGAGTTTTTTGCTTGGCCAGAATTGCATTTGCGGCAGCTAGGCTTATAAGTGTCAGCTTTACCACACCCATAGCAAAACACTCTTCGATCTGCAACGCATTCTTGATATCGATGGCCTTTATCGCCACAATTCCAACAAGTCGCTTCGAAAGCTGCCAGCTCGAAGTCTTCTTCTTCCTCTTCCGGGGACACTAAATCCTCTTCAGCTTGAGTTTCTACAGCACAGACTTGTTTGCGGGGTATAGGACGCGATAAACCAGTTAAAGGACGAGCTTTATTCATGGTTTGCATGAAAATTTCGCGTGTGCGCACAAGAGTTCGCAGCTGTGAAATTGTAGCGGCAGGCTCATACAGAATCTCGTGCTGAGTTTCTGGGAGAAGGTTAGCACGAAGGGTCTCAACTAAGGCAGATTCAGACATTGGCTCAACCAATTTATCTGCAAGTGCAGCTATGACACCATAGAAGTCGTCAAAGGACTCATTCATGCGTTGCTTGCGCTGCTCAATCTCCGAACGGATATTGCGATCGGTTCGCGAGTCTTTATACTGGCCTCGGAGCGCTGAGCATAGAGCCGTCCATTGAACTTCGCGAACACTTTTGTGATATCGCCAATACCACTCACTGGCTCCACTTTCGAAAAGGTTGCTGGCATATCGCGCAACCAATTCTAGATTGCTGTCTAAAGTTTGAGCTGCTAGTGCCTCGACCCTATAGAGAAAATCATCTATAGACATTGGTCCTTTTCCGGAAAATCTAAGCTTCCAATTAAACATGATTTGGCTAATTTTATCTGGCCTCAAATCATTAGGTATTGGTGTAGGCTGTGAAGGACGAGCATTACTGGGTGGAACCGACGACTGATTTGGAGCCGACTGACCTTGAACTTGGACATTATGAAATGGAGATGAACCTCCAACTGAAGACGTTGTACTATTCTGGAGTCCTGTTGTTATGGCTCGAGTTAGCATGTCGGTTTGATCAGACATAACAGCAGCAAGAGTTCGGGATTGCTGGGCCATTGAAGCAGCAATGGCTTCCGAAATGGCTCTCTGTATAATATCTGCCATGGAAGGTTCCACTGTAGAAGCTACCGGAGCTTGAGATGAATTTTCATCTTCTGGGGGCGGCATATCTAAGTTTGTTAAATCTGTTGTTCGTTTTTGCGATCTAGTCACTAATGATTGTGCCACTGATGGAGTTCGAGGATTGCTTTTTATACTTTGCTCAGAGCTCAGATTTTCTACTGAAGATGAGTTGGAATTATCTAGTGGCTGTTGGCACACCGGACAAGTTTTCTTATTTCTTGATTTTGTACCAAAACAAACCCGATGAAAATAATGACCACAGCTTGTTCTTAGCTGTTGTGCCTGATATAAAATGGTTTTTGAGCAAATACAACAATGTTGACCAGCGTCTAAGATATTGGCCAAGTTTTCATTGCTATGAACCAAGCTCATATCTAATAAATTAAAAAAATGTCTAATCAAATAACTTAGAGGTATAATTTAAGACGGATTCAAATTATCAAAATTAAATAAAATTCATGTAAATTATTGGAGACCATGCAATCGTTTTCATATATCAGTGGTTATTTGCATTAGCTTTTCTGTCAACACGTAGAAAGAGGAAAGGTAGAAGGGAGTATGTGAGAGCATATTCTTTATTAAGTGGCAGGTTGTAGCACTAGTCCACAAGGACCTGACTCCAACAAAAAAAATATGCTATCAACATTCGCAATTAGAAGCTTATTAACATTTCTTTATACTCAAACACGACTCGAAGTTCAGCCGACAAACATAAGGCAACAGACAACGAATATTTATCCTGACACTCACAGTCTGTTATAAGAGTATAAACCGCTACATAAAGCTAGGAAAATAAATAATAAAGCGACAGCGGGGAAGGGATATATAAGTTGCATGGCAACGGACTTAACTGAGAAAGTCATGTTGACTCCAAAGAGCAACTAGAGGGTGTGACTGCCCAGGTATAAGTTTTATTGGCTGGCCGTAGCTCAAAAGTCCACGTTTAACCAGAATCCAAATAAAAAAATTGCTGGTAAAAACAGAAACACTTGGGATCGAATGATTTTAGCCAATTATAGATCACGGAACTATATCTATTTACAGTCATATAGCATCTCCAGTAGATCGAACTAAAACTCATAAGTTAATTGGTCAAATTTGATTCTAGGAAATAAAGCAAAGTATAAGCTGTTATTTCTCCATAGATACAAAACAATTAACAGGATATTAGGGTAAGACGAAATCAAATGAGTTTTATTGAGTTTTGAATCAGATGTTGGTGATCCATTTAAATATTTTGCATTTAGGTCGGGGCTTGCCGGTCAGAGCTACCAGAGTTGGCTGCTTCTGGCCCCAAAGTTGGGCGCCAAATAAAATTATGATATAGATTATAATACTGTAACATGCAACGAAGACGCCTGTTCAGTTATACGAGAAGATGGTCTTGTAGCGGCTAGCGGAGCACGCGCTGGTTCCGGCTCAAAGGACGTCGGTAAAGGGATGGGTTCAATGGGATTGTACCACCGTGCTACTCACTCGCTTGCTCTACACCTAATTCTATTAATTTCGCGTGCTATTCAGGGAAGTAGGGAAAATCTCAATAACCCTCATTTGAGAAGGAAGACAGCTAGAAAGTAGAAAGGACAGAACATTTCATAACAGAAAGGACATTACGCGATTGGACAGAAAGACGGCAGTGCGGATGCTCTTGCACTGGCTAATGCGGTTTGTGATGCTGCGCTGATGTTGTTGCGACAGCTGATTTTGCCCACCCAACCTGATCACCATGCCGCAAGACCCCAAGGAGAGGTCGGTGATCCCTATTAAAACACACAAACTACTTCACTGACACATTACGACGATGCATGGCTCCATTTAAAAGACGACACTAAAACATTTTCAAAAATATTTCACAAATTTTAATTTAAAAATAGACCTCATACACAACTAAATTCATTTCCCTGGCTAAGGGCAAGTTAAAAATTGTAATTCGGAATATAATTTAGAAATATGCACTAAAGAATATAACACAAAGGTAACAGCTAAACGGTTTTTAAAATAGGCATGTAAATTTAAATAAATCTTAAAATTTCATAAAAATAAAATTAGGTAAAATTAATTAAAAAGGGGAGTGAAAAGAAAACGACTTAAAGATGTTGAAAATGATGCAAATGGCAAGGCAACCAAAATTTAAGAGAAAACAACAAAAAAAACTGATTTTCATTTAGTTCCTCTTTCGGGTTAGGTGCTCAGTTTTCAGATTGCTCTTTCGCAAGCTTTAAATTGCTCTCTTAAGATTGGGAGCAAAGGGAGGGCAAACTTAAATTTCACTTACATGACAAGTCCAACGTTGAAAGCGCTTCCATACGAGGCTGGTACTGCAAATTTTATCTTAGAAGGAAGAGCACAAAAAAAAAGAACACCAGAACAAAAAAGACAAAAATTTGAGCGGCATAAAAAGTCTGCCGCCAATTTGCAATTCACTTTCTCTATTTCTTCTTTCACTTCCCCTTAATTGATTTTTCTGCGAGAGAGCCCCGCATGGCGATCATAACGGGAAAAGAAGAGAGATATAGAGAGAGCACAAAATGCAATACAAAGCAAGGCAAGAATTTTTATTCCGTATAAAGCAATTAATTACTTTAAATGACTTAGCGTTGCCGACGCCATTGCAGAATTGAAATTTTCACTTTTCTTTTTTTTTTCTTTCTTTTTTAAATTCTGCTTTACGTTACTAGGTTGGTTTGGGCGGGATTTCTTTCCACTCTCTTTTTTTTTGTTTGGTAATTTTTAACTCTTTGCTCACACAAAAAAATTGGGCACAGGGAAATAAAAAAAACGTTTTGGCGCTAAAATACGGGGCTTGGGTGGATAATTTGGACACTCTCGAAACGATCTTAGCCACGGGTTGAAAATAAGTTTGCCACGCTCGACCGACGTTCGCTGGCTGGGACGGTTTCCACACTGTTGGTGGCCTTGGAGCTTTTCCTCTAGCGAGCGAAATGTCAGGCTTGCCAAAAGCTCTCTCTGGTTGATGTCTTCAGTTCCTCTTTCAAAAAAAAAAGGGAGTTGGTGATGAAGAGCGATTTGGGACGCTTAAGGGAGCGCTGCTTCAATCCCAATGATGATGACCTTTGGACCTTTGATTTTTTGTGGGGGTTTTTGGCTTGGCGCTAGATCCACCTTAGGCTAGCTCGCATTGAGCTTTAATTTCAGTTTATAACAAAGTGCCACACCTGGAAAACAGGAGTGGAAGCGAATGCCAAAACCCGTTAAGAGCAATCTTCTAATTATGTCGCTTAACTGCAGGCGACAATTAAACTATTCTTTTTTTTGTTTTTGTGAACTTACCGCTGAAGGGGGGTGGCACTTCACAAATAAATTTAACGTGGTTTACTTTGACGGCTGGCACTGGGACGTACTTTTAATCAATTTTGGCACCGCACTTGAAAAAAAAATTTTGTACTTGGAATTTGGCTTCCGCTTGGGGAAAAATTTAACCTTTCTTGGCGAACTGCAAGTTGGAAATGGAAACTGTCTGCTTCAGCGGCTCGAAAGAAAGCTATTAACAGAGCCTGCGAGATCGTCGCCATTTTTAGCCTACAATCTCGCTCAGTTATCTGAGTATCTGAGTCGCTCCATCTCTTACCAATTTAATGGAATTAACGAGCCCTAGGTGGCGCTGACCAACTAAAGCATCTAGGCTGCAAAAAGTATCTTGTGAATTGTTCCGGCGACAAATTTACGTCAATGGCCTCTTAATACCAAAAGGTAAGCGTTTAACTTTCAACAATCCAATATGTGTGCTCCAGGTGCACATAAGCTGTGATTTTTCATCTAAGAGCAGTTCATTATATGCATTGCTCAGATCAATTTTAGTGTACAAAGTACCTCCCTTCAGAGCTGCGAAAATATCGTCAATTCTGGGCAATGGATACCTAACGTCAACTAGAGACTTATTGAGTGTTACTTTGAAGTCACCACAGATTCTAAGGTCCCCATTGAGCTTTTGAATAAAAACTAAGGGTGTTCCCCAATCAGAACTATCAACTGGTTCTAAAACTCCCTCTTCAATCAACGCTCGTAACTTTTCCTCAACTTTACCTTTCCACGCTAATGGTAGTGGTCTCGGTTTAAAAAATATTGGTTTTGCAGTACTTTCCAAGTGTAATGATATGGAACTGACATTATATGAACCTAACTCAGGCTTAAAAACATCTGCAAACTCTGATTTAATTTGTTCTATAATTACAGAATGATTTTCACTTTCATTGATATTGTTAACTTGCATCAATTCAAAGTTAAATGGCCTTAAAAATGTCCTGCCAAGTAAAGGTGGACTTGATGTATTTGTGACCACAACAACAATTTGTTTTCGAACTCCTCGATACTCTATTGCTGCGTCGTACTCACCCAAAACCTCAATTCTGTCTCCATTGTAGTCTACATATGGGACATTACAATTCCTTAATGATCTCTTGTTGATCGACTTTTCATAAAATGATTTCGGAACCAAAGTGCAAGGTGCTCCAGTGTCGCAAGCAATGTCCATCTGACAACCGTCGATATTTACAGGAAAAAAATAAACTCCACCAGAAGATGATGATGCCACGATGTATACAGAAAAATTAAAATTATTAATTTCAGAATTTGAATCATTGTCTGATTTGGAATTAGATACGTAATTAACGGATTTTGATCTGCATACGCTTGCAAGATGTCCCATCTTTCCACAGGTGTGGCACTTGCATCCTTTATATTTGCAATCACTGGAATTGTGATTTCTCCAGCCACAATGTTACATGTGATTCGAGACTGCACAAACTGTGTAACACACTGTATGGAACGGCAACTATCGACTTCAACAAAATCGACTTTTTTGCATTCTCTTCCTTCACATTCAACTCGCAATAATGTAAGTCCAATTTCTCTTTCCAAATGGCAAAATGTTTCGCTGCTTGGCACAAACTCGTCCGGAGTTGACATTTGATAAAATGTTGGTGCTGGTACTGGTGCTGTCATCTTTGATGTTTGTCTTTATATTAATAAATTGAGTTGGTTTTGGTGTTGGTGTGTATATTATACACGTTTTTGATTTTCTCGTCGCCAATTATGTGGTGGATTACACTCTGAAATACAGTACGAAGTGCGCCGGTTGACAGACAAATTCATTCTACTTTATTGCTTTACATTCTTGTTCTCTTGTTGCGCTTATTCTAATGTTGAGGGAGTGGCCAGATTGTTGGGTTGGCTTTAAACAAGCTAATATCTAACACTTACTTTTTGTATGGTAGGTTTACAGAACTAATAGTTACTTTACTATTTTACAGTACACTGACAGTTTTTCGATACATTTACCAGAAAAATGTCAATGTACTATTTTGGTGGTAATATTACTGTGAAAATAGTAAGAAAATCTTCTTACTGTAAGCATCGGTATATATTACAATTTTTGTCGGTTGGCGCATTTGTAAACGTTATTTTCGGTTTGATTTACTATAGCAATAGTTCTCTTTACGTAAAGGTTTACGTGATAGATACTGTAAAAATTGGTTGATTTTACCAGCTTGTGGGTTGGCGCATTTCTAACCTACAATATTGGTTAAATTTACCCACAGATTTTTTTGTGTGTATCTATAAAACTGTGGGACATGGCTTTGCACAAACTTATTATACTCTATGTACCTTTGGTATAGAGTATAAAAAGATCGAACGGTCCAACATGTTTATAACGACTTGCAGCCTGCACTAGATTGAATAGAATCGCTCTCTTAAGAATCATAAGAACCCGGGCGACGCCGGGTATTCAGCTAGTAAGACATAAAAAGATCAAAAAAAATTTTTTTTTTAGGAGCTATAGGAAAGTTTTAAAAAAACACATAAAATTCAGAAAAATGAATGAAATCTTTATTTGAGTCGATAGTACGGTCCATATAATTTAATGTTTGAAGATTATTTCATGCAAATGTTGACCGTGACTGCGCCTCAAATGGCCCATCCGCTTAGTCCAATTTTGACATACTCTTTCCAACATTTCGGCCGGTATCTCACACATAAATGCCAGTACTTCAAAATACTTGACCTTGTTGCCAGTGTAATTATTAACTCGTTTCCACACCACCGTTGAGGTAGAGTTCATGGCGCGTTTTTTTTAAAGTGGTATCCCCAATAGGCCTATTCCACTAATAGGTTAGCAGTCGCATTAAATCATAAACGTACATTCCAATTGGATATTTGCTTAGGAGCGTAGCTGGCCGATTGCATTGTTGAAAGAAGTTTCAAGGACCAAAGTGAAGAAGTTGGTGAAACGACTGTTTCTGGCTGATTACAGCGCAGATGTCGCCAGTTTCAATGTCAACTGAACATGATACCAATATAAACTATCTTCGGTGAAGCAGAAACGGCTCATCCAGAAGCTCAACATAGCTTTATTAACCATATAGTGTGTACATATGATGCTTTGCTAGCAAAATGTTTTAAAAATAAAAACCACCGTCTCTATTGTAAACTAGCTTGGCAAAGTTTACAGGTAAGGTTGTTATCGGTAATTGTGTATAAATTTAGAGCGCATTCAATGCAAATATTTCGTCCACAAGTGTTGCATAGCAATCTGCTTTCATGTTCTATATTTTTACAGCAGTGTAGACATATATTTAACAGCGAATCGCCATAATTTGTTAGTTTTTCAAAAATGCTTCTTCTAAATAAATGAGCTGGTCTTAAATTTAAGAGAGGCATATCTTTTAAGTAGCATTTTGCAAACTGCAAAATAAAAATGCCACAATTGTATGAATCATTCTGAAGGTCATGACTTTTATACACGCATTTGTAATTCATCTTACTAATGCCGTTTAAAAGTGACTGATAGTGCCTAATAAACATTTGGGCAGATGTTGACCGCCCAAATGGATCAAGAAACATAAATTCTGTTAATTTTTTATCAATAAATAAAATGTAAACATGATTTTTATAACAGTGAGGAACTATTAAAATACTAGAGGAACTATCCAAGGCAGTTTTAATTAATTCCTCATTCTTAAAGCAGTATTGTCCAATTTGACATGGAAGACTTTCCAGTCCCGGATCATTTTGATCAAATAGAGTTGCTGTCAAAGCAGCATCGACTATGAAGTTTGAAAGCCACTTATTGTCTTCCAATGTTACCAACTCGTCTAATTCTATATTGTACATAAAACGATTCATGTTTGAGGAATGTACATGCTCGAAAAGAGTCTTACAATTTAAAATGTAAAAATGTACATTTTCCATTAAGCAACTGCTCAATTTCGAATTAAATAGAAGAATTTTTTTATAGTTCTCTTCCATTCGAAATATTTGCAAGTTTGGAAACATATGAATGATCTGCCAGAACAGAGGAATTCAAATTTGATTCTAAATTCTCAGAAAGAACAGATAACTCTAAATGAAAATTTGAATTATTGTCTTTTGAAAGACATGATTGTGCAAATTCCTCACGAGCTTTTTGGGGTCCGGAGAAATCCAGACCAAACAGTCCGACCTTAAGTTTTTTAATGCCCTTTTTTTGCCAGCTTTCTTTATAATTGGAAAAAGCTTCTTATAAGACATATCACTTAAGGCCGTCAATTGCTTCAAAGTGCGTTTTTTAGGTCTGGCCTTTATAACAGTACCATGAAGAATAGGGGCCCGAATAAATTCTGGGTGCAAAAGTTCAATTTATCTCACCACTGAATTAATTTGCAGGAAAACTGTGGGGAGAAAATGTCTGACAATATTAGAGAAAATAGCTTGAATTTTTCTCTATTAGGGGACATATCGTGCATATGGGCACAACATCAGGGAAAGATAGCAACGAATTTTAATGTCACACTAAATGTGACCGTCTGCTGGTATAGGGCTGCAGAATAACGTCGGGGGATTTGTAGGGAAAATTTTTTAAATGAATTTGCAGGAAAACTGTGGAGAGAAAATGTTTGATAAAATTAGAGAAAATAGCTTGAATTTTTCTCTATCTGGGGACATATCGTGCATATGGGCACAACATCAGGGAAAGATAGCAACGAATTTTGATGGCCTGTCACACTTAACTCAGTGACCTCCAGTATAGCAGCCCAGATAACGTTTTTACTGAAAAATTTTTTTCTCAAAAACTGTGGGGAGGATTTTCATAATATTTGAGAAAATAGCTCTGAATTTTTCTCTTTCAGGGGATATACCGTGCATATGGGCACAACATCAGGGAAAAGATACAAGAATTTTTGAGCAAAGTTCCTGGCATCACAGTTACTTTTTGTCAAAATTTGTATGAAGAAATTTTGTAGTCCACTGTAAAAGCAAATTACTCAAAAACTGTGGGGGAGGATTTTCATAATTTTTTTTAAAATACTCATGAATATGTCAGCTTTACGCTCATATACCGTGCATTGCGGCAGAACATCAGAAAATGGAGAAATTAAGCAAAGTACAGCATCGGAATTTTTTTGTCAAAATTTGTATGAAGAAATTTTGAGGTTGGTCCACTGTAATCAATTTTCTCGAAAACTGTGGGGAGGATTTTCTTAATTTTTTTTTTAATAATACTCTCAAATATGTCAGCTTTCTGCTGGTATACCGTGCATTGCGGCACAACATCTGGAAAAAGAGATATTCGTCCAAATGTCGGGTTACAAATTTTTGACTTGATATTTGAAGTACCTGCAATAATGAAATCCACCCAAACCTTATTTAATACAATAGTTTATTCTATTCTTAACATTTTGCAATTTATTTTGTCTCAAAAAGTTTAATAGTTCCTGAGTAAATTTAAAAATAATAAAATCACTTTTGTTCCACACTCCACCGTTCCAATTCGATGCTAAAAAGTCGACGCTATTTTGACGCAGCTACCGTCGCCCCCTCCCTTATCGATATCGATTCCGATACCGATCGTCCCACCATGCTTTCCACAGGTAAGTTCTTCTGTGTTTATTTTCTGCAAAATATAGCCAATTTCTGCTTCCTTTTTCCCACAGGTACTTTTCTTCTGGTTCCCCTTCCGACCAGGTAAGTTCCCCTGCTGTTTTCCTTCCCCCTGCCCGCATATTCATTGTATTTTCTTTTTCTTTCACGCGCAACCGGCTTGATGCTCCTGACTCTGACCCTTGGCCAAGCTGCCCATGCTGTCGCCCCGATGCTGCTGACCGCTGCTGCCCTCCACTCCGATCGTGTTCATATGTGCGTGCATTTTTTTTTCTGCCTCCAATATGTGTGTGCATTTTATTTTGTGTTTTGTTGGTGGCTCCCGCCCACCGGGTGGCGTTCGCTACCCTGATGTGTCTCCTCTGGTGCGGCGTGAGTGGCTACCGCCCACCAGGTGTGTCGCGCCGGTGACCACCCCCCGCTCCCGCCAAATGTGTGTTATGTGTACCTGTGTTTGTGCATAAATAAACCGGTTATGTTCAGTGTTCTATGTGGTGTTTTATTATATTTTTTCCTCCCCCTTCTCATGCCGTTCGGGGTCCATCTACCTCCTTCGGTTCCTCGGTCGTCACGAGGGGCTCGCTCCATGTTGCCACCGTGGTGACCTCCTGGAACCATCGCCCCTCGGCGAAATACGACCGCCGGGCTTGGGTCACGCTTGGCGGTGCGTCACTACCGCCTCGCCCGTTCCATCCGCCCTGCCCTTCTTTCTTCGTCGGCTCCTCCTTCGTGGGCTCTCTCTCCGACTCTTCTTCCGACACCCATTCCGGCATCGGTTTACGCCAAATCCGGGGCTCGCCGACGACCTCTGGCATCGACTCGTCCTCGGTTTTGCTAAGCTGGATGACTGGAATGGGCGTAGCAGGGAGTGCCGGCTTCTACACGGGCTCTGGGTTACCCTCGTCCGAGTCGTCGAGGCCGCTGCCTACCTCGGCTAGCTCGTTCTCCACGGACCATTCCCCGGCCCAAACCGCCTGGGACGGGTAGCCCAGAGCCGGTGGCGAGCACTCCTCTCCACTGCTGGGACTGCATTTTGGCGATGCAGTGCTCGGCGTGGACCAATCCCAGGTCGTCGCTGGCGACCTTGAAGGCGATCGATTGATCGCCTCCCGGATAGGCGACGCATCCAGGGTCAGCACGTCGGAGGGCCTACGCACACGGACCGACACCTGAAAACGGCAAACGCCGCCTGGCCACGCCACCACGTGCAACGCCTGCTCGTCCGCTTTCCTTCTTGGTCGTTGTTGAGTCCTTCATCTTACACTCTCTGACTTGAATAGACCGAGCTTCAGTTTTCCCTGCTATATAAAGCCTAATCCTGACTCGCTGGTTTTAGTCCGCTAATATGTGCCGTTCTCAGCTTCTGTTTCCCTTTTTCCCGTAATTTACAGATTACTGAGGATATAAAACTTATGATCTGATAGGGACCTTCATACCTGGGTGCTAATTTTGCAGCGAATCCTTCCGATGCCTTCGAGAGATCGTGCGTTTTGGCATATACAGGGTGGCTGATGATAGCTGCTACCAAAAAAAAAAAAATGAATAACTTATTTTCTATTTGATGAATCTACTTAATTTTTTTTTTTTTGTTGTGGTAGAGAAAATTGATCTATAAATTTAAGGAAAATGGATAATTGGGACACTGAAATAAGAATTTGGATTGTCCGCCGCTATCACGCCCTGGAGTCCGTAGCTTCGGTTCAATGAGAGTATAGGCGCACGTTTGGCGGCGATCCTCCGACCAGATGGACCACAATAAGACTTGTTAACAATTTTGCCGAGCGTGGAAGAGTCGTAAGAAGAGCTTACCATTAAAACCCTACAGTTCGAACGGAGGAAACAATCGCTGCGGTAGCTGCAGCCATACAAAACAATCCAACAGTTTCGACAAGGAACTTATCTGCTCAAATGGGTATAAGCAGACACTCATTGCAGTCAATTATGCAATTATGATTTGAACTTATTCCCATATAAAATTAAAATGGCCAACAAACTGAACGCAGCAGATTTGCCGATTCTCTTGGAATTTTGCCAGAAGATGCTTCAAACGGTGGAGGAGGACGAAAACATGTTTAACTGTCTATTTATGTCTAACGAGGCCCATTTCGACTTAAACGGCAACATAAACAAACAAAATTATCGAATATGGAGTGCTTCCAACCCACAGATACTCCATGAGACGGAATTGAATCCACTTCGTGTCACAGTGTGGTGTGCAGCTTCATCACTCTGCATTGTCGGGCCCTTCTTCTTCGAAGGAAACGGTCACACGTTACTGTTACTGGAGACCGTTACTTGAGCATGTTGAGAGTGTTTTTCTATCCAGAATTACACCGAAAGAGAATTTCTTCTGTGTGGTTTCAGCAAGATGGTGCAACTCCTCACATAGCCCAGCCTGTTATGACAGAATTGCGACGAAATTTTCCCAATAAGCTGATATCCAGAAACTCCACATTCCGTTGGCCCCCCAGGTCGCTCGACATTACTGCACCTGACTTTTTATTATGGGGTTATTGCAAACAGGAAGTCTACAAAACAAAACCGACAAATTTGAATAAACTAATGCAATCCATTCGAGCAACAATTGCGGCTATTCCTGTGTCAACTCTCCAAGCAGTAATATACAATTTTTTGATAAGATGCCGCACATGCATCAACGAGCAGGGGGCATTTAAATTTAATTATTTTTAGATCTAATTAAGCTATATATAATAAAATTGAATGAGCTTTAACATGAATAAAAGAAAAATGAATTCCATACACTGAAATCATCAGCCACCCTGTATCTCGTCGCCTACCACTGGTTTCCAAGCGCGTCTTCTCAGGTTATAATGACGAGCCTGATCCTGTGCCGCCTTCTCTATATTTCTCCTTGCCCCCTAGAAAATCTCCTTTAACTTCTTCGCGTTTTCTCCTGCATCCCTTTTAGCGTGTCCTGTTCCGAGATTGTTGTTGTCGTACAAGGCATTAGGCAACCGTGGTTCCCTTTCTTGTACGAGAAACGCCGGTGTGTATCCTGTTGATTCCGCCACACTGGAATTGACTGCTAAAGTGAGTTCCGGTAGCAGCTCATCCCACCTCCTCTGATCGGAGCCTGCTGCTGAGCTATCATAGTCTTGACCGTCCTGTTTTCTCGCTCCGTTGGGTTCTCTTGAGGATTTTTTGGCGCTGTAAATTGATGAGATACCCCCATCTCTTCCAAGAATCGATTGAACGACTTACTCGCGAACTGCGCTCCATTGTCTGTTATTAGCACCTTTGGTACTACGCTGCCGTGAGAGTGCATCGGCTACCACATTGAGTTTGCCTTTCCTGTACACTACCTCAAAGTCGTATTGCTGCAATTCTAATGCCCATCGGGCAACCCGCCCTGATGGACTTTGTATAGAATTCAGCCATTTTAGTGCCATGGTATCCGTTATGACCTTAAAACGGTATCCCTCTATGTATTGCCGTAGTTTACGGACTGCCCAAACTATCGCCAGACACTCTTTCTCCGTAGCAGAGTAATTTTGCACTGCTGCGTTGAGAGTTCTACTGGCGTAGGAGATAATTCTCTCTCCTTCGTCTGATGACTGTCAATATCGCTCCCAAACCGTAATTGCTCGCATCCGTTTGTAACACGAATTCTTTCTCAAAATCCGGGCACGCCAGTACGGGTGCAAACGTAACTCTTGCTCGAACTTCCTCGAACGCACTCCGTCTTTCCTCCGTCCACTCCCATTTAGCTCCCTTTTTAAGTAGAGAGCTCAATATTTGTACCGTAGACGCGAAATCCGGTATAAATCGCCTCTACCATGACGCTACCCCCAGATACTGTCTTAATTCTCTTACATTTGTGGGTGGTTTGAGCTTCGCTATTGCCGCCACTTTGTCCGGTTCCGTTTTAATACCTTCCTCAGTCACCATATGCCCCAAGTGCCTTAACTCCTTTTTGAAAAATTCGCACTTCTCGACATTTATTTTGAGGTTTGCTGCCTTGAATCATATGTTTCATATATTTTTCATATGCTCTTCCAGTGTCCGCCCAATCACAATGATGTCGTCCAAATATGCGAACGCATGCGGCATCATTTCTGGACCAATTACTTGGTCAAGTGCTCTTTGGAAAGTGGCTGGAGCTGATGCGAGGCCAAACGGCATCACTCGCCACTGGAATAGACCCCTTCCTGGAACCGTAAAAGCTGTACATGGTCTGCTTTCCGGCTCCAATGGAATTTGCCAGTAGCCATCCTTTAAGTCGAGGCTACTTATGTACTTCGCTTCCCTCAATTGCTCAAGGATATGATTCACCCTAGGCAGTGGATATGCATCCTTTTGAGATAGTGCATTCATGTACCTAAAATCGACGCAAAACCTCCATTTTCCGTTCTTCTTTTTGACCATTACCACTGGTGCACCATGAGGACTTTTCGACGGCTCAATGCAACCCTTTTCCAAAAGTTCATCCACTTTGCTGTTTATCACAGCCTGCATTTTCGGATTTATTGGAAAGTACCGTTGCTTTACCGGCCTGTCGTCCTTCATAGTTATCCTATGTTGTGTAATGTTTGATTGACCCTTCATGTTTGCCAATTCTGCAATTCTTTTAGCAAAAATTTTTCCACGCGCGTTTCTGGACTTTCTACTTTAGGCTTTCTCTTGCTCTTGGCTCTTTTGGACTGCTCTCGATTTCCACGACTGCCACCTATATTTTCTCCTCCAACCAACCATTCCTTCTGCCTCTTGGTGGGATCTTAATTGTCATCCCCGCACATTCCACTTTCAAACCGGCCTTTACTAGGAAACCGGCCTTTACTAGGAAATCCCATCCCAACACCAGTCCATCTATGACTCCTGGCAGGACCAGTAATTCCATTGACAATTCCTTATTCCCGAAACTTATCCATGCTTCGAATTGCTCGCAAACATTGCTGCTCCTGCCATCTGCTAGCTTCACCTGTCTCCTTACTCGGTTTAGCGATCCTATCCCACGCATTCTTCGCAACATTTCCTCGCTCACAAAACTACTGGAAGCCCCAGTGTCGACTGTGGCCTTATACGCTGTCTTTCCGATCAGCACTGTTGCAGACAAATGCGTCTCCTCGTCTTTCAAATCTCCTATTAGTGCTTAGGGGCTGGTCCTGACGACACACGCTCGTCCCTCGCAGACCGGGGTCGACGATCGTTTCCCGAACGCCTGCAGCACTCCAGGTTTTCACTCCTATCCGTCCACACTGCCAACAGTACTCTCTCCACACCCCTCGTCACTCTCGCGCAAAATGCCCTACATGCCCGCACCGCCTGCATGCTTGTGAGGTGTTTTCTACGAATCCTTCCCCGCGCGGTTGAGCAACCGCATGCGCATGTCCTTGGGGGTGCTATTTTTGCACATCTATGACAACCGTCATTTTGTGCCTGAGATTCTGTCTCGGATGTGTTAGGAGAGCTGACTGCCATAAAACGCGACCTATTTGGTCTGCTTTCCTGCCTCAAATTGTACCTGTCTCGCTCCAACTCTTCAAATTCGTCTGCTAGCTTCATTAGTTGGGTTAGATTGTCGCACAAAAATGGTCGTACAAACGCTCTCAAATCTGGCAAGCTGTTATTTAATATCGTACTTAACTGCTTGGATGCTTTATAACGCAGTGGTCGCATCAATGTCTGCATCTCGACCATGTATTCTTAAAATTTCTCGGATAATCCCTGTTTCCTTCTGTATACTTCGTCTTCCACCTTTGTAAAGTAGTCCCTTGGTAGAGTGTACTCTTGGAAACTCTCCAGAAACCCTGCCCAAGTGGTCCACTGCTGGTTATTTGCCACATACCACTTTAGAGTTATTCCTTTTAACAACTCTGGCATTGTTCGAGGCAACCAATTCAAGTTTATTCCGTACATGTCCGCGGACCACTCTACTTGTTCAATAAACTCAAGTGGCTTGCCTTGTCCATCGAAACTTATTCCCCATTCTCTCACCTGCTTGGCTACTTTGGAGTAGTCACTCCTTGGTGGTTGTTCCGCCGCCTGTCCTTCCTTGTTCCGAGTGTTTTTGGCTTCCGCGGTCATACTGGGTATGGACAACTCTTCCAGTTCGAAGTCCTGCCCCGGAAGCTGTAGCTGATCTTTTACCGGACTGTTCCTGGCATGAAGTCTGGCCAATTCGTCGATCCTCAGACCCACTCTCAAGTCTTTTTCCATACCTTGTGCCCATTCACCAAACTCTTTCCTCATGTTTTCCACTGTTCCACTCACTTCCAACCCAAATTCCTTCGCATATTTAACCAACTCCTCCTTTTTGAGGTTATAAACCCATGCTCGTACCATTTTTACGCTGTTTTACTCTTCTTATTCTTGCAATACCACGTTGGGTGCCAGTTGTAACGAACCTCTGCAGCTGGGGGATCGCTTCAACAAATTTATATTGCAGAATTGCCAGAAATAAGAAGACAACGATTTAAATGTACTTAAGTCTATATTTGGGTTGGTGTAAATCACTAAGTAATAAGCCTTAGGCTAAGTTCACAATTCTTCATACACTTCAGTTCTTAATAAGACCGTTCGCCCGTTAGCGCTTGCTCCCGTACCGAATTCGAAGTTCTCGCTCAGTTCCTAGTGCCACGTCCGCCTTCGTCGTGCAAATCGCCTCAACCCCGCAGGACTTTCGCACTACACACTGGCTACCTTTTTGCAAATTACCGTCGAGCCAATCGCGTCGACTTCCCGCAAGCTTCCGCCACTCTGCCTTCTCGGTTACCGTTCGCTCGCACTTATGTAGGTTCACAAAAATAACTGCAGCTCCGCGCACTCGTACGTCACCAACTGTCTCGTCTTCTGGGCAGCCGCTCCTCTTATAGCAGCTCCGCAGGCCCCGTTCCGCTGCTTCAAGCAGGGCCTGTGTGATCCCAGACACCGTTATGTGTTTCAAACGGGGCCTGCCTGGCTTCATTTGCCTCTGCTGCTGTCTCTCGACCGGGGCCTTTCGCCGCTGCTGCTCCATTGAGGACTTTCGCTGCTGTCGCTGAAACGGGACTTCCTCTATTTTCGCGCTGCCTAGCAACACAAACTGTCTGCTTGCAGCCGTCGAGAACATTCTGTCCCGTTGGTTTTGCGTCACTCAGCCAATCCCCGCTCGCCGCCGTCCTTCAGCTACGGTTCCGTTAGAAGCAAGGCCTTTGCCTCTTAGGCCACGGCCCTTGCTCTCCAACTCTCCACAGATCGCTCTCTCGCTCTTTCACTATGAGAGCGAGCTTTCCCCAATTCGCCGTGCTACCCTGTAATTACCGGCTTGTGAGGAGTTACTCCTCACATCAGACTGGCCAAGGTCAATTACAAGAAATTTGTAATTCGCGGGGACTACTGGGAAAGGCCGGAGTGGCTCAGCGGTTAGTGTGCGCGAAAAAGTTTTTTTCTTTGAATAAAACTTTACATCCACACCTCTTGCTGTTGGCGCCAGCATTGCAGTAATAAGCCATGAAAAGCCTCTCAAAAACTGCCGTTCGGATTCGGCGTTAAGCTGTAGGTCCCTTTCTCTTGTGCTAAAATTAAAAGCGCACAAGCCAAGAGATTAAGAAAGGCTCGGCTTTGGCCCCTCGGGGCTGTTGTCATCTTGACAAGCCGATTTTACTTTACTTACTTTTACTGGGAAAGTTAGGGCGGTGGGACAGCTATTTTCTAAGGGTGTCTACCACCAAATAGTCAAATGACCCTAGAGAGAAGCTTTCTGTACAGCACAATCGACAGTTTACCGTCTACCCTGAGGTCGTCCACGGCGTGTCTAAATTTACCTTAGGGGAAAGTCCAAGAAGGAGATAGAACACGCGGTTAGTACCCGGCGTGGCCGTCTCCATTTGAAAGTGAAATAAAGCCCGCGGGCTTTGCTGCCTTGAATCAATAAGGCCCGCGGGCCTTATTTCACCTGGCGTTATTTCATGCCCCCTAACTGCACCAGTCCCTGCTCAAAGACTTAATTATTTACCGCTATTCTTCACCAAAACTTAAGCACTCTTAAAATTAATTCTGCGTCTTGCTCGTTTGTGACACGAAAATCGACTGTCTTTACTTTTCCGTCTCGTCTGCATGCGTGCCGAAAACTCACTCTCCAGAATTTTCGCATCGCTCTCAACTCATGTCGGCCAAAGCTGGCGTCTGTCTCAAACAGCGCAGTCGCCCCGACTCGATCGCGTGTACGCCCTCTCCCTCTCACTCATGCTTGTGTGCGTTCCACTCAGGCGCCGGTGATCCCGTTAAATTTTATGAGGGTGCAGATATTAGCTAAAACTAAAATTGGGACAATATGAATGGTACTCAGTGTAAGCAGAGCTTTCACTCAACATCCATGCTAATTAAGCTCAAGGTCAGAGTCGTCTGAAGGTCGAGCTAATTCAGCTGCACCGCTTGAAAAAAGCTTTGTTCCCTCGTGGTCGCCCAAAGAAAAGTTCTAAGCAGAGCTTCACTTGCTATTGAAACTTTGCTGCGCGCAGACGTATCTGTCTGGAGATAAAAGTTCTTTTTGTGATCCACCACGTTGTCGAACCTTATGTAATTAGCCCCTCGTGGCATTACCTATATCGATCAACAAGATCGTAAAGTTAATCATTTCTTTAATTGGATAATTAATAAGTGCAGCCCACAATACGAAGTGTTCATTTATGTGAAAATTTATCTTAACCCCAAATTTTCTCCAGAGCCTACAGTGGGGTCTCAATTAGGGCAAGGCCTTCCACAATCCCCCAAGCTACTGGCAGCAGAATTCGCCCTTGATTAGGTTGTTTTTGGCATCTGCGACCGCCTTGTCGTCAACCTTGGCAGACGTGTTCAAGGCCATACCCTTCCAGCAAGAAGTCTTTCGTCATCTTCAGCATCGTTGGTGGTTTGTCTGCAACCTTAGTGGTACACCTCGCTGCTGCGGCAGCGCTAACACCTCCATCGGTGACACAACTCAGCCACCCGGCTACGGATCGCGGCTCTAAACGCCCCCATTGGGCCTGTCAAGAACTCAAGCGGCTCTTGTTAACCAAGTGCCTTTCCTTCCCGTTACCTATATAATGGCATTTATGAGTGGATAACTAAAGCCTAAGTTCTTATACAAGTAGTATGCCCTTTATCAACGCTTACTAATTATTGTCTTTGCCTTCGATCAGATTATCATGAATGGGGAGACCAACTAAGGCGATATCAATTACATATATACATATGCTTTCAATCACTCCTTCATAATCCATACTTAGCAAGCTGCGATCACCTACGTCATCAGGCCTGCTGACATCGGGGGACTCATGCGTAAGTACGGCATAGCCGTAAAAGAAATTGAAAGGGTGCTCTAAAATCAGAGCTTACATGCATAGGTGTGTATCAGAGAACTGCAACGAGCCATCACGAATACACTCGCTCACCCGTGCTTCAAATGCGATGCAAGTAAACTAAGCGCTCAAGGCTTGTTGAACTTGTTCAAACGGCATACACAAAACAAAACTCCCAAAAAAGTTCGAGTATAGGCGAATCATTGCATTTTCAAACTCGAGTGTTTTCCGTACATACACTCCATTTGACTCAGAGCTTCGGGCGCGAGTCGTAAAGAGTAAAGTTCGTTCGGTACAAATACTCGCGAAATACTCTTAGCTTCGGACGCGAGTAACCGAGATTACTTGTTGCCGAAGTCAAAGATCTGCCGCGTGTTGTTATGGCCAAAGCTTGTACACACATCATTTCTACGCCAGAAACAACAACTTGTGAGAGCAAAAGAGATGGCATGATAGCCTACATTTTGCATTCCTTTGAGTAAAATGACGGAAGATTTTTGTTTTAGCGATTTTATTATACAACAAAAATTACTTTTAATTATGTAAGATAGCGGCTTTCCTTTATTTTTCATGTTGCTTTATGTGAAAAGAATTAGGTGATTTCTGTAATTTTTAATCATAATTTTTTAGGAAAATAAAGTCAAACAAAAAAAGCTTTATGACTATTAAATTTAAGTTTAGACTTAAAAAACTCTTAAATTCTTTGATTACAAACTAAAAAATTCTGCTTATCATTCTTTGCAAAGAATAAATAAATGTATTGTGATTTATTCAAAACTCCTTTGTTCTATGATTAGCTTCATGCCAGAATTACGCTCAAACAGCAAACTCTTTAGATTTAAGAGCATTTCTTAAGCATATATTTACGAACAACAAATTAAGTTAAGTTAGCTTTATTAGCCTTGACCAGTGAAGTTTTTAAAACAGCAAACTGTCAACCGATCCTTGACACAGCCAGTTCTAGGTTTTCGGATATAATATTGCCTGCCAAAGAAAAAGATCTCTCAGCCGCTGCACTGCTTGCTGGCATTGAATGAATTTGCAATGCTAGTTTCGACAAATTAGGGTATTTTTGTTGCTTAAGTTTCCACCACTCAATCAAATTGAAATTTTCCGTCATCTCTACAATTTCTCTGCTATATTTTTCCACTTCTTCTTCAGGCTCTTCCATAGTTCTTGAGACAGATCGCTTCATTAAATGGGAGAAAAAAAATTTTGCATCGCTGTTATAAGGCAAGACATTACCGGAAATTGAAGCTGAGGAGCTCGAAGCAGAACTTTGACCTGTGTTAGTTTGATTTAAAGAAATCGAAGTTGATGAAATTATGGAGAGACTTGAAGAGTTATTTTCCATAACAGAGACAGAAGCCGGCTGTGTAAGAAAAAGTGTTGAGGCATATTCATTGTCCTTAATGCGAGATACGCAAAAGCTTTTTATTGCATTTAAGTCATTAGGCTGCATATTTATAGCTGGTGGATATAAAAAGTGTGCAGCCTTGAGCCACAAACTGAGATTGGGTACCCATATTTCATCAATATTTTGATTAATATTGTCTTTCAAAATTGGAATAGCAGCTATATCTTCGCTGTTATGTTCACAAAGGCGTTTAATTTTTTGAATAGATGGTAAAACATAGCAAAGCGATGGGGAACTGCAAAATTGTAATTTCTTAAAGACAATTTCAAAGTCCTTACACACATCTACTAGGACCTGAAGAATGGATATATTTATATGTAGTAAGCGCTGGCTTTGTCCATTGTCATTAAGAACCGTGTTCTTTTTAAACCAGTTATCAACTATAGATTGAAGCATTCTATAGTGAGAATTCCACCGTGTAGGACATTGGCTTTTGAGAGAAGTTGGTAGCAGATGCTGCAAATTGGCTTTTTTAAAATACTTCACAATTTTTTTGCACGACTCTAGTATATCTGTGAGCTCTGTTGTGTCAGCGAACGACTTTTCTAAAACATTGGAGAGTTAATGGCTGCTGCAATTTAGGCGATAGTTTTGGCTTAAAGCTTTTACAATATTTTTTCCTCTGTCAGTTGTAAATTTAACAAGGTTGGTATTTTCAACATCAAATTCATTAAACAAGCTCTTAAGCTTTTTATTTATGTTATCTCCAGTTGACTTCTCAAAATCCATTGATTTCATTCCCAAAACCAAATCATAAAATTTAAAGTCCTTGAGAAAGTGCAAAGTTCCTTTTTTACGAAATCGTCCGTCCACATGTCGATAGTTGCCGCACCGCTGTTAACTATTTCGATTATTGTTTCACGGAGCTCTTGTTTTTTTTCATCTGCTTGTCTACGTACTTTCCGGAAAATTGTTGTTGCATCTGGAAGCAAGTCATCTACGTCCACGTTCTCGCCATACATAGCACCGATCTTGATAAAAAACTTGGTCAGTTTGGCGAATCCAGAGCCCTGTACTTCCGAACAAAACTTGTGCCCTTGCAAACAAAACTTCTGCCCTTGCGTCTGCCAGACAGGGTGTAATTGTCACTTGCAATTTGCGCAGAAATAAATCCTGGATCTTCTGACATTATGCCAAGTGTTAAGAAAGTCAAAATGGCATTCACTTCTTAATTGCTGTCCTTCACCTCTGGTTACCGATTGCGTAATAAATTTGGTGCATCAAATTCGCACACAACCTTCCACATCAACAATCATGCATGCACTGAACGTTAACGGACCCATAAACGATTGACTTGGCAGCCGACGAGACCACCTCATACTTGTTGCATCATGAACACGAGTGTGAAAGAATGTTGTTTGCCTTAAGCTCTCTGTCAACAAGGCGAGTAAGAGAGAGTAACAGTAAATTTTGATGGGAGTACGAGTAAGTCAGAGTGCAGACGAACTTGTTCATATTTTTACTCGTGCAAAGCAAACAGCTTACTCGTTCTGACTTAATGTGCTTTCGATCATTTCGAGTGTGTCGAACCAAGGCAGCAAGCCCAAGCAAGACAAGTAAATGCACGAGTTTGATCGAACATTAGAGGCTTCTTGCAGGTCTCTGGTATGTATATTATATCATTGATTTGCGCCCTTCCCCCTGGCCTTAAATTCGTAAACAATAAATGAACGATCAGTGGTTTTAACTAATGAGTTGATAAGGGCAAACAGTAAAGAAGCTTACTTCCTTAGATTGTTATTCAATTCTTGTTTTGATCAGGCCTTTCGCCTCAGCTGCACCTTCGCACTGCTTTTTATTTTTGTTGTTATTTACCTTTGAATATTATGCCCATATAGTGGCCGCCTTAAGCGCTCAGAATGAATTGTATTTCTAAAACTACTTATTTCGAATATTATATGAAGTTATCGACTTAAATATGAATTATGTAATTGTTTTCTCCTTTGGGGCACCAATGATCTGACCGCCGCTTCAAGAAAATGGGTAAAAGCCGCAACTTAAAGGCTTTTACAGGTAGGGTGGGTTAACAAAATAAAAGGACTTCGTCCTTCGCGATAGTACACTAGCTTCCTTTCATGTGGTTATCTACTCAATATATCTACCTTTAGCTCTGTCGAATCTTTAGTTATGTGATGCTTGCGTTGCTTCAGAAGCGAAAACCCACGCCCAGGCCCTGAGCACAGCCGCAAAGCTTAGACAGAGCTGCTTCTGAGCCGTAGATCAGCTTGCTCGCGTTCGTTACAATTTACAGTAAGCGCCGGCCCGCCAATGCTTGCTGCCCAGCCGGCGCTATGTGCGTGCGTGTGTCGCGCGTCGCATCTGTTGTAGGGCGAGACCCTTCAGTACTGAGCATTAGTGAATCACCAAAGATTCACCGATGATTGGTCAGAGGTATCGATGAATCATAGGTGACCTCCCATACAAATTATGCATGAATTTAACATTGGCATGTCCTAGGCGTTCACGCATGACAGTCGACGTCGGCAGAACAGAATGCATGGTATAATTATACTGTAGGAGACAAGATTTTTTTCTGGGTACAAAGCACTTGTCAAGTGCGCGAGAGAAGATAAAGGTGAGCGCTCGAGTCAGCAGCGCCAGTGCTGCCCATTTTTTTCCAGACAAAAGCTGTTTCTGGATGTAAGCAACGGCAAAAAGCTGAACACATTTAATTTATGGTTTAATTTTTTTTCGTTTTATTTATAAGATTTTCAGCACGTCGTCTAGTTCTTCGGGTGATTAGCATCGGTTTCACAATCGTACGACATGTTGGTACCGATCATGAGAAGATAATTTGAAACTTTATATTCATAGCAGCATTAGTCCAGTCTTGCAAACCATATCAGGTTTATATTTAAAATAAATAATAAAAGTCGGTATCATCCTTTCACCACAATAAAATATTACCTATGCTAAGAATGCTGTTTATCGTGTTAAGCTCATTGAGTTCCTTAACTTGGATTTACCAAAGTTGGCGTTGGACTATGGCAATGAAAACATTTGTGGGCAACAGCTGCCAGTTGGGGAAGAATCTGGCGGTTGCCACCAGAATTCTTGTTCTGCGAAACATCAATCCAAAACTTTGTGCTGTCTTATGACGTCTACCCATTTAATTAGACGAATATTGTGCTGCTACATGTTTTCATGAAATTGGTGCCAGCATTAAAAAAAGCGAAAAAAATCCAAATTAATTTTAAAGTCAGAATTCCCGCTTCCCGCTATTCATATTTTTCCGCAATAGGTCAATTTGGAAAAAAGCCAGATTTGACGGGAAAAAAGTCTAAATTGGCAGCAATGAGCAGCGGGACATGGACGCACATTTGGGTGCTTGTGTGTGTGTGTGTGTAAAAAAAAGGGTTTTCAGAATAACAAACATTTAAAGCAGAGGGAGGCAAAAAATACATATACATTTTTGCATTGCAATGCATTGGTGTGAGTGAGAGCAGCTCAAAAATTGCTCTCAATTTCAGTAGCAACGACTGCGTCGCGGCGTAGGAAAGCAAGCAACGCAGCGGCGCTTGTACAGCTTGCGTGTTTGTGCAGCGTGTTTGTGCGCGTGTTTGTGCAGCGCTGCTTTGAGAATTTTCCTATATACGCCAGATAGGAAGCTGCCGGCCCCTGCTTTACATTGTACTTTTAGTTGACGGCGAACAGTTGAGAAGCAAGCATCACGCAGCGCATGAGCAAAAAATCAATTTTTACAGTGAGCTCCAAAATGTTTATGCCCGAATGGGAGAATGAATTTTTCTTTATAAATGAAGAAAGTGAAGATGGCAGGCCACATTGCTTATAAAGTAATCGCATTTTATGTCGCAACGCGACATTGCTGTTGATAATAACATAGATATAAATATTAATGATGATAATGATGACAATGATAATGATAATGATGACAATGATAATGATAATGATGAAAATGATAATGACGATCAGCAGATTAACTTGTCTTGCTAAAAAGCATATTACGATGTTGCATTAGCTTTAGCAAAACATTGTTGTCCTTTGGAGAATTGTCAGCTATTTATAAATATGTCTTCAGTCGTATGGAAAAGTTTCGGTAAAAAAGGGCAAGATATACTGGAAACCCTAGTACATAAGTAATTTCATCTACATGGAGATGAAAAAATTGATTACAAAATTGCAAATATTATTCTGTTAGTTTGGACGAAAGTACAGACATCAATAGCATTTGTCAACTAATCATATGTGTCAAAACTGTTGATAAAGAATTTAATACATTTGAGGAAATCTTAGACGTCGTTTCATTGCATTGTAATGTCACCGGCGAAATTTTATACGACGTTTTAGTTTCAAAAGTTTTTAGTGTTGTGGGTAGAGAGAAACTAGCCGGATTATGTACAGATGGGGCGAAGGTGATGTTCGGTACATAAATTGGCTTAGTTGGTCAATTATTAAAAAACCATATTAAGATACCCACTTTTCACTGCATCATTCACCAGCAGGCACTTTTTGCTAAATGAGAATATTTAAAAGAAGCAATGGATATATCCATTAAAATAATAAATAAGATTAAGGGTAGTCATAATTCCATGAACCACCGTAAATTTAAAACGCTTCTTGGCGAACTGAAAGCTGACTACCGTGATGTATTATTGTTTACTGAAGTTCGATGGTTAAGCAGAGGTAAAAGCCTTCAGCGGCATTTCGATCTCAGAAATGAAATCACCATGTTCTTCGAACAAAATTTAAAGGCAGATGGGGGGATTTTGTTAATAAATTAAAGAACAAAAATTATTTATTTGACCTCGCTTTCTTATGCGATATTACAGGAATATTTAATGAGCTAAATTTAGAGCTCCAGGGCAAACACAAACTTATTTCAAAATTATTTAAATAGTTCAATATTTCGTCAGAAAACTCAAAAATTCTTACAACACAAATGGACAATAACAATATTCAAAATTTTAAAAACATATCAATAGTATTAAGTCAGTTCAAAACATTCGATAAAAAATTAGAGTACAGTACAATTCTTAAAAATTTGTTAACAGACTATGAAATGCGATTTAAAGATTTTAACAAAATATGGGCTTAACGACCTATTTTGATTTTAGTCAAAGTGAATGTTAGCAGGCTCAAGGTCGAGGTTTGATTATAGTTCAATAATCAACAGAAAATTCAACAGACAATACATTTGAACATGAACAGTAGCTGTGGCTGTGTAGACGGCCGCTTCGGCCTGCCGCCATGGCGAAAGCCTTCGTCAGTACACTTTCAGTTGCTGTCCATGTTCAAATCTATTTAACAAGCCTATATTTGCATAATTGTAAATTGAAAAGCAAGACCCTGAGCTACAAACGGATTTTGAAAAAATGACACAAAATTTTTCAATTCCTTTGCTATCTGGCGTTAATTTTTGGAAAGCAGTTGATGAAGAACAATACCCAAAAATGAAAGACCAAATATATAAATTGTATTCAATGTTTGGGTCGACATACAACTGCGAATCGGCTTTTTCAACAATGAACAAAGAAATCGAATCCTCCGAATCAAAACGTATGAAGGATAAATTAATATGGATTCAATAATATCAATTCAAAGTAATAACTAAAATTTCCTCAAAAGCAATTTTGTTATCCATTTTACATCTCAGTGTAGTTGAAATTACCTTGGGTTAGTTGAGTTTTGACAAACGGGGGTGTTTTAGACTTTAGGACAGGACAGATATCATGGGAGTCAGTCACTGTATCGTGCGTAACTGCATTTCACCTCCTTACAAAAAAAAAAAATTATACTCATATTTACATGTAAATATTATGTATTTATAAATTTTTTAATACTCCTTCTAAGCGTTTAAAATTAACGTATAATAATTAATGAACACAATGAGTGAACGTTAACTTGCAACGTACACTGTACTGAAAACCAGGGACCGCAAATAAGAGTTATGAATGCTAATTTCAACTAAAAAAAATCAATGAGAAGGAAACATGCTACAGTAAAATGGTAAACACCAAAATTCCTATTTTAGCCGGAACTATTGATATCAGAAAAAAACTTATATTTTCAATTTATAAAATAAAATCATAAATAACTCTTATTTTTAATTTTTATTAAAAAAGTCAAAAACAATCGTCAAAATTCAATTTTTAAATAAAAGTTGTGAAATAACTCTTATTTTTGATTTTTTCAATAAAAATCAAAAAATAAGAGTTATTTATGATTTTTATTTTAAAAGTTGCAAATAAGAGTTATTCCGTAACTTTTATTTTAAAAATCAAAAATAAAAGTTAAAGTGAATATCTTTTGAACCAAGTGATGGATTTTCAAAATTTAAAAAATATTCTTGATCTATGACTCGAGACCTTTCATATGATGCATAACATGTCCTTGAAGGACGAAATTAAGGATCCGACTATTTTCTATTATATTTCATTTTTTCTTCTATATTCGTTGCAGTAATATATGTAGTAATTATTGGCACACAAAATACCTGTTGATACTAAAAATACTAAAAATACTAGATTAAAAAAAATACCAAAAAATACTCAAAATCACAAAAATACTAAAAATCGCAAAAAAATTAAAAAATACTACAACATTTAAAATAATAATTAAAATAAAAACTTTTTTTTGTAATACCAAAGGGTAATGTAATTGCATTTTATATTTTATGTTATATAATGTCTGTATTATTTGTGAACAATATTTAAACTTAAAGTTTACTTAAATTTTAATCTGTTTTGTTTAGTTTTAAAAACATAATTTGTTTAAGAGATACTGGTGACAAATTGCATCGCAAGTCGGATAGCACAAGTTTCAGTGCTGAAAATGCCCTTTCGACGCTGACTTGTGTTGCAGGAACACAATGAGTAACCTTTGCCAACTGATATAAACGGGGATATATGAATTTTTTATCCTCCCAATATGTCATAATATTTTCGTTAATATCAATTGGCTTCGGACAATAACTGTTAATTTCATTAATTGCCAGCTGAACTTCAAGTGCATATAAGACGTTATAAATCATACTAACTTTCCTTGCAAGACCATTAATTTGTCGAAAAAGTTTAGCCAAATGATTTCTTGCACAGATAAGTTTAATTGGATTTTGAAGTAAAATCCTTCGCATCCTGGGATCCAAATAGATGGCTGAAGAGACCAATTCGCTGCTCGTTAAAGCCTCTTCTCTCTTCTCGATTGCCTGTTGCAATGCGGCACTGTGTGTGTTTTTCATGGCTTTCACTGTCAATGTAAGCTCTAACCAAATCTTGTAAAAACCAAAATACAGCTGCTCTCTGCAGCTTTTGTGTGGCAAAAATAGATAGGTTTTAATGCTTCGACGAGTTCATTAACTTCAGCCCAATCTGCTTCAGTCAATTGAAGCCACTCACTAACGCTGTTCTCACTGAAGTTCTTAAACAGAAGAAGGCGTTGAAGCATCTCAAACGTCGAATTCCACCTCGTAGGAACGTCAATAAAGGGCTGAGGTAAGCCTTCATTAGAAATTAAAAGCCTAGGAAATATTTCGGATTTAGGGGGCGTTCGTCGCATAGGAAACTTAGAAGTTTAATAATATACCTGTAGGTTGGTGTCCTCAATGCCTTCGCCAGCTTGCGAGCTTCATCGATTAGAGAATCATTTGGAATATTTTTAAAAAAGTCTTTAACCGCCAGTTGAAGTGTGTGAGCAGCACATTTTACAGACGCAATGGAGAAAATGTTAACTTGATGGACCAATTCATCTTCCTCATCATCGCAGCTATCATCGGTGTCTTCGTTCATAAGCTCAATAGATTTTATGATGTTTCGACCATTGTCCGACGTAATGGAATAAATTTGGTTTTTCATCAAACTGAACTCTTGTAAAATATTTTCGATCTCAGCACTGAGATTGGTGGCGGTATGCTTCTTGTTTAGCTCGATTATTCCAAGTGTTACAATCTTAATCGCCTTGTTCTCGTAGAACTGAGCATTCACTCCCAAGATGCCTCTACTATGCCTTGATGCGATGTCAAGCTTGAGGGAAATTAGTCTCAGATTCATTGCCTTTATAATAGATGCCTTGACAATTTCAAATTTTTCCGCCACGTGCTCCATTATATTTCAGGATGTTATGCATCCTTGACTTCATTTGTGGCGAAGGTAACCGAATTTTTTTTCTTTTTTTCACTGGGCTCACTTTTTCCTTGCTCACTAATTTCATTCTCGTACTGAGATTTATGCTCATCGAGCAAGTGGCGTTTCAAATTGGTAATATAGTTGCCCTTGAAAACACGCTGGCATATCTTGCACACATTTGCATTTCTATCCAATTCAAAATTGAAAAATTTCCGAAGAATATAGTCTCGCTTGCGGCCCATTTCTAAAAATTAACTCGACACCACGCGTTACGAAATAATAATGCACAAGAAATGTGTTTTGTTTAGTTAGTAAACTAAAACCTTTGGCTCTCGATCAATGAAGAGATAACACCAATTGGGAATGAACTGTAACTGGACCGCGAGTATCGGTACATTAACAGCAGTGTTGGCAACTTTTGGGATGTAAAATAGCTGTGCTTAAATGGGGAATAGTACGAAAATCCAATATGCTCTCAGAGTTAATCATCAAATTGTGATGCTCAAAACAATTTTAATGATGTTTAAATGTAATCGTGATAATCATGATTTAACAATACTTTATGCGTCAAATTAGTTAAAGTTTACATATATTAAAAAAAAAGCCAAAAAAATTAAAGCTAAATTAGCACTGACATGAAAAAAATCTGTTTTGGCAACACTGATTACATTACAGTTACACCAGTTACACAAAAACTTCGCTCGATGAGTTTTTCAACAAAATTATATCTCTTGATAGAGATTGGCAGTCTCACGAACAAAAGTGAATATGAAAGTCGAAAACCAATCAACCGAGATTAAAACCCTTAAAATTAAATAACAAATCTTTTTATATATTTTTGCGATTTTTAGTATTTTTTTAATTTTTTTGCGATTTTTAGAATTTTTGTGATTTTGAGTATATTTTTGGTATTTTTTTAATCTAGTATTTTTAGTATCAACTGGTATTTTGTGTGCCAATAATTACTACATATATTACTGCAACGAATATAGAAGAAAAAATGAAATATAATAGAAAATAGTCGGATCCTTAATTTCGTCCTTCAAGGACATGTTATGCATCATATGAAAGGTCTCGAGTCATAGATCAAGAATATTTTTAAATTTTGAAAATCCATCACTTGGTTCAAAAGATATTCACTTTAACTTTTATTTTTGATTTTTAACATAAAAGTTACGGAATAACTCTTATTTGCAACTTTTAAAATAAAAATCATAAATAACTCTTATTTTTGATTTTTATTGAAAAAAATCAAAAATAAGAGTTATTTCACAACTTTTATTTAAAAAATTGAATTTTAACGATTGTTTTTGACTTTTTTTTAATAAAAATTAAAAATAATTATTATATCGTAACTTTAAAATATAAATTCGAATATAACTGTGCATTTTCAATTTTTATTTTAAAACTTATAACAGTTCCTGCTGAAAACACTTCGTTTTTCGCTGCAGCGCACGCAAATTGTGCTTGTGTGCGAGTGAAAAGTGTGACGATATGTGTGCATGCCCTCCCTTCAGTTCTAAAATTCATGCATCGTCAAATTCATGCCTTGTTCCCGCATCTGCTTTGACGTCGACGTCGGCAGAACAGAAATTTGTGTCTATTTGTGTTGCAAATTTACGAATTGCAGTCACAAAAAATGTTAGCCGTCGCGCTGCGACACACAGGCCATCGCCGAACGAAGAAGTTTGCATACCCTTCAAATTTTACCGAACATTAAAACCATATTTTATATGTATATTAAAGAATTTTGAATAAGTGGATTGCACAGATCGTTAGTGGAATAGCCCTAATATAGACTTTTATTATTATTATCCCAAAATAAATAATTTATTTATGGATCATTAAAAAATGTACACAAATACTTCTTAAGTCGGATATTTCCTTACATAATATGAGTTGAAAAGGGTATCGCGCGCAGAATACAAGAGACAAGGAAGAAGCGAAATAACTTTCGCCTGTTCCCGTTTCGAGTGGAATGAAAAAGTAAAACAATCGCAATTCCGAATCGTTTTTCATTTTTGGTGTTCCCGTTTCCGGAGGCAATACAAATCACCGAGAGAAAGCTCGTATATTCAGCCATAAAGGCCGCCTTAACAATTTCGATCAGCCTGCGCATGCGCTGATTCAGAATTGCGAACAGCTCGGTTTCCTGGATCGTTTTCTTTTCGTCTACATGCAATTTCTGGGGAGAAACTTAACAAAAATGATTTTAAAATCAAATTGAAGGCTTGATATATCAATAGATACTTCAAAATCTCCACAATAGTCGACATGTTAAAATAAAAATGTTTGCAAAATGCACAGAGAATCACCGTTGCCAAAAAAAATTGGCATTTACTTTTCATTCCACTGACTCTTAGGCAGAACTTTTGAAACCGAATAACTTGATCGTTTTTCGGAAACGGCGGGAAGCAGCTACCAATTCCGATTCCGCATGATCTGATCGAAATCGAAAACGGGAACAGGCCTGTTTGTTTTTGCGTTTGACGCGTGCTGTCTCTTTCCAATCGCCACTTGCCAGTAAAAAGTGGGTGGACATTTCTGCAGCGAAAAAATAAAATAAAAAAAAAAAAAAATTTTTAAAAACAACTCTTGTTTATTACCAATTATTAAACAGGTAAATAGTTATAAGAGAAGTGATAAACAGTTTATAAGAGAGGAATCGTCGTATCGTCACCTTTGCGCGAATTATGTTTGTACATTTTAAAATAATTTTTTATGGCCGCTATGTGACAGTGCTTTGTTGTTGGTGAAATTATTTATAAATTTACATATGTACAAATGTGTATTAGTTGTGTGCAGATTTGTTGTGATGTTTTGAGATGTTGTGTTTTGTTTGTTTTCATGTAAGTATGTATTTATGTTTGTGCATTAATTGTCAGCAGGTCAGTTGCTGTGTGCATAGTGAATTCCTCGACTTGTTGTTGTTTGTTGCTTAAAATAAGCATAAACTTAAATTATTTAAACAATTAAGTTACATAAAAACAAAAAATGTGAAAAAGTGTTGTATTTGTGCTATTGTTTACGGATTTGTTTTTAAAAATACAAATTATACAAATAAATACAAATTATATATATGGTTTAGAATTATAAAAATTCACTATTTATTATTTTTATTTAGCTATTTATTATGTTTTAAATAAATATTCTTTTATATTCGTAACTTATTTACACACTACGTTTAATATTAAAGAAAAGTGAATATATAATAAAATATAAATGAACAAATATGATTTAATAAATGAATAAAAATATACAATATTGCTTGCTTATGAATCGGGGATAAGTCCTTGCTGAATCATTGAGGAACTTTGAAACAATTTCATCGATGATGCACCCATGAATTCTTGTCAAAAGTCTTTCTAGATTCATAGGTTAATCTAATATGAATTTATAGAGAGATTCATTAAGGAATCCTGCCACAATTTCATCGATGATTCACGAATGATTTCTTTGCAAAAAGTCAGCGAGGAATTATGGGTGAATCAAATATGAATTTATAGGGTGAATTCATCAGTGAATTTTGCAAAGAAATCATGTGTGAATCATCGATGAATCATCGGTGAATCACTAATGCCAAAGAGAATTAAATACCAGAGTGGACTCGCTCTCACTGTTAACTTAACAGAAAAAACCATGCGGCTATCGAGGTGGCAGTTTTCGGAGTCCGCAAAGACAAACAGCTGATTTGAAAAAGAAATGAGAAAAACAAAACACAAAATAGTTATGGCTGCCTGGTAGAATGCGTGGTTGCCAAATTGCTTATCGGCTTTTGCTTGATTTGTCTACGCATTCATTGATGTTTGTGTGTGCTCATCCAAATACCTGGCCTCAAATTTGTTTGTTATATGAATGGATTTTTTTTTTGTCGCGTGCATGTATCCAGCGAAAGAAGTATATGAGCATAGATGTTTTTAAGAAATTTGTTATGTTAAAGGAATATAATGAGATTGAATTTATTTTTATTAGTTTTTAGTTCTTATGAAAATAATACAAAAATACCAATAACAATTCCAATTGCTTTATGCTTTTAAATATCTTCATATATAAATAGTTTGTCCTGACTGACTGACTGATTGGAAAAAAAGGGGCAATCATCGCACAGCCTAAACGGTAAGAGCTAGAGGGCTGAAATTTGGACAGGAGTTTCCTTATGCGGTGAAAGTACGTACTAAGACGTTTTGAAAATTCCACCTGGAAAAGCCGAAAAGCGTCGGGAAAGTTTGTATATGGGAAAAATTTTATTTTTCATCCGATTGACTTGAAATTCGGTTTGTAAGCATAGTATGCAAAATAATTGGACACGTGTTTTCCGATTTCGGAAAATCCGCCCACAAGGAAAATTCTCGGAAAATTGATATGCAAAAACGGCTTTTCATCCGATTAATTTGAAATTCTGTTTGTAAGGGAAATGAATTGAAATGTGATTTTTCCGATGATGGGGGGGGGGAAATTGGAAAAAAATTCCCGGAAAAGCGTCGGAAAAGTCTGTATGGTGAGAATTTTTTTGTCGTCCGATTGACTTGAATTTTGGTTTGTAAGCAAAGTATGATAAATAATTGGACACGTATTTTCCCGATTTCGAAAAAATCTGCGCGCAAGGAAAAATTCCCGGGAAATTCGATATGCAACCTATTTTCATACGATTAGTCTTTAAACTTGGTTTGTAAGGATAGTATAAGAAATAACGAAATAACAGTAACTTGGGCTGCTGTTTTTCATTGTACTGGCTGTGTGCGGGACCTCGACCTGGAGCTGGCACTGGACCTGGACGTGGAAGTGGACGTGGACCTGAAAATGGCCATGGAGGTAACCATAGAGGTGGCCATGGAGGTGGCCATGGAGGTGGCCATGGAGGTGTCCATGGAGGTGGACCTGTAGGTGGACCTGTAGGTGGACATGGAGGTGGAAAATGGTCCATTTATGCACTTTTCCTGAGGTATTCAAAACTTAAAATGTTAAAAGTAAAAGCTGAAGTATAAAATAAAATATATAATAGAAAATAACAAAAAAAATTAAAAAAATAAAATAGATAAAAGAATAAAATAATTCAAAAAATTAAACAAACGAGAAAAAAAATAAAAAAATTTAAAAAAGGCAAAATAAATATTTAAAATAAAAATAAAAATGTAAAACAGAAAATCAGGAGTTGGAGAGGATTTGACTTTCTTTGTTGACTGATGGTGTTTGTCAGCACGTCTCGATTGCTTTCGGCCAGAAACAGTTTTTCGTGGTGCCACCTTGCCCATTTTCGCAACAAAATGACCAGCATAGTTTTCAACAAACTCTTGGCGATGATGAAAGCACGGGCTGGCTTTATCAAAACCACATCGGATGCATTTTCTGTGTCTCCCTAAAACATTTTTCATAAATAAAAGTGCAGATCTGGCGCGATAAGGGTTTTCTGCAAACTCCTCCAGAACACCTGGTAGTGCACATTGCACATGTCGAAAAACGCATCCGTTGGGTTTTTAAAGCCAACCATTCCGTGAAGTTTTTTATGAAAATGAGGCTCTCACTGCTTTGTCTCTGCGCCACGTCGATTTTTAGCAGAATTCATCACAAGCTGAGCAATTAAACTTTTTCTCTGCTGATGAGATATCCATCAAAATATCTACGTGAGGCAAGCTCACTAAAGGCGGCCACATCTGCGCACGTTGCAAGCAATTACTACATCATCCATTTCCTCTGTGGACGCAGTAGTTACCTCCATCTCCACCAAGGGCTGCTTCGTCTGGCTTTGCAATCCAGTCTAGCTGAACTGCATCGTCCTCTTCGCAGTTTTTACCTCCTCAGATTTGGTGATGATTTTCATCGACAGAAGTCGAGCAGTCAGGAACTGCAACTCTCGAGCCGAAGGTTGGTGTTGTTTCCCAATCGAGCTCTAACTGCACCAAAGAAGTTTTCCAGGCTGTCCTGACTCAACTTGGATGTAAAAACGAATTCGACCTCATCCAAAGTCTTCGCACAAGTCCAAGATGTTTCTCAACGTTTCGATCATACCTCTGATGGCAGTGATTCTGGTTAAGGAAAAATACTGACTCAAGATATGAGAGAAAACCGTCAGTCCCGATTTTATGTTACTTGTGCGGCTATAAGGTGTCTTACAGTTGGCCTGCGAGGACCTGCCGTTGAGTAAGTCGAATCCCTGTCCATCCGTGACAAGAAATCGGCAGTCGCCAACGCATCCTTCATAGCACCTTCCGAAAATTGTTTTCCCTCCCAACAGACCCTGATGGCTGCCGCAACAGATTTTGAAAAAAACTGTGCTGCGGTATTTCACGCTCATCTTGAAAGTTGTTCGGGTCTACGGTGGCTTCTGTCAACTTGGCAGCATCCTGGTCGTCCCGCTCATTCGGTCAATCCTGTACAGTTCCGCAATAACT